>ML785881.1:503227-515329 GCA_009831015.1 Picea engelmannii
GACATTACACATATCTACCATACAAAGTTGAAGAAACAAAAAGGACAACCTATTGGGCTAATATCCACAAGAAAAGGAAAGTTTCCACAGAGGATCATTCAAGCCATGTTCATGAGGTGATATGGTCTAGGGATGTCCAGTCACAGTAAGACCAGGGGTAGGTGTTGTCTGTGGGTGCCTTTGTAGGAGGTGAGCTGTACCTGTCATTGATGCACTTTTTCCAAGCCCCTTTATTACCTTTATTCTTTATTTATTGCTTTTCTTTTCTTTTTACTTCAAGGCCTGACTAGAGGACACTGCCTTGGCGTGGTGACCAAAGATGACAGTGTTACCCACTGGTATTTTCGCAGAAATGATAAGGCTGGCTCGTGATGAGACCCCCTTTCCCTTGGCCATGCAACCAAAGGTCATTGCCCTGGCGTGGTGACCAGATAATGACAATGTCATACTGCTAGATACCTATCTTGACCATTCTTGGGTCCATTTCAATACCAATGTTGAATTCCAAGGCTTCCTCAGCTTGCTTGTTGGTTCTTTTTCCTTTGAAAACGTCATGTCTGTCAAATAGATTCTCCAGAGGAATACAACCTTTCGATAAAGTATTGTTTTGCAGGTTGATGATTTCCAAGTCCATAGAATCAACCAGGAAAGCAACTTGTGTATCCGTGAATTCTTTGCTATTCTCCATGAATCTAATAATTTGATCGTCGTCTTCGAAAACCTGCCAGTGCTCCAGATTGTCGGGAATAGAAGGTCTAAAAAGAACCTTCATTTTGCATTGATCATGAAGAGGTCTTTCGCATGGTTGCAGAGTGGAAGCTGAGACAACCAGAGCATCGGCCACATGGTTTTCTTCTCGAGGAACAACTTCAATTGATATCTTTTTGAAGGATTTTGAAAGAGTTTGAACTACATCTCGATACTTCTTTAACTTCTCGTTCTTAGTTGCAAATCTCATTAGAACTTGCGAGACGATGAGGTCCGAGTCACCTTTCACCTCCAAGATTGTGGCTCCTTTATCGATTGCCAGATTGAGTCCCAGAATCAAAGCTTCATATTCAGCCATATTGTTAGTGCAACAGAATTCCAGCCTATATGAATGGTAGAAGATCTCACCTGACAGAGCTGTCAAGACTATTCCAGCACCCAATCCAAAACTTGAATGTGAGCCATCGAATTCTAAGGTCTAGATTCCATCTGTTTCTTCAAATGTGTCCATATCCAACTTTCCTTCTTGAATGAACCAATCATTTAGACCGCTATTGATGCATAAAAGTTGACCATCTATCTCATCAGGGTTTTCAACCGGTGATCCAACAAAGGGTTCATTGTAGATGGTATAAAATCCTCCTTCAGGATGAGGGATGATGGCTCTGGACTGCTCTCTGTGAATGCTTCCATTTAAGTGTTCAATAAGATCATTACAGATGAGAATCCCGAAATTGTTAATATCGTCCACAACAACCACATTTATCAAGAAAGGAGCGCTGGGACAGGAGTCAAAGGCTATCTCAAGATTGTTAATGACTCCCTTCGCGAAATTGTCTCTGGTATTAGCTCGTGAAATTTTTAGGCCCAATTGTTGCATAACCTCTTCTGTAGTTATATTGGCTTTGGCTTCTGGGTGCAGTAGACAATTGTGAAGGAGAAAATCATTGACTCAGAGGGAGATGTAAAAGGGTTTGAACTCACGATTTTTAGGAATTGGGTCTCCCACTTGATGAATAAAGAGAGAGAAGTCTTGAAGGGGACTTGGCTCCAAGTTTTTGTGTGACGCACCCCTGTCTTCGTCCTCTGGATGGGCCTTCTTCAATAGAGGTTCTTGGGAAGAGATATCACTCTTATGAGAAAGACTCCATTTCCTTTTGGCAGGAGCTAATTCGATTTGGAGGATGCTTGGAGGCTCAGGCTCTGCCATGGGTTCATTGCCTGGATCCCTTAGTTCACAATTCATGTTTCTTTGTTCAATGTAGTCATCAAAATCAAGATTTCTCTCAATCTGAAAGGCCATATCCTGTGCTTCTTCCAAGGCTGTTGGTGATCGGTCCCTAACTTTGAATTGCAAGGTTCCTTCTAAGGAGGACAGGTATTGATCGATGATAGCTTGTTCTGAACCAACTTTTGACCGTATCTTTTTAAGGACAAGATTGAACCTATCAGTGAAATCTCTTGCACTTTCACAAGGTCCCTTGCAAATGTTGAAGTACTGGGCAAAAGAGTCTTGTGAATGTTCATTATCACACCACCTTACTTTAAAGGCCTTTTGCAGCTCTTCAATGTTCTTTATGCTTCCCTTGGGAAGTCCATCAATCTAGACCTTAGCATTTCCTGTAAGAGAACTTGCAAAAAGCTTCATAAAAACATTTGGATGATCTCGACCGTCTAGATGAAAATCAAAACTGTCGCAAAACTGGGTCCAATGTGAATTTCCAGAGGTACCCTTTCCTGAAAAGAAAGGTAGCCAGGAGTTTGCATTTGTGGGCAAATCATGTACTCCACCTTGGATGTTGCTAAAGTCGAAGCAATTAAAACTCTCTGGGTGAGACCATTTATGAGGATTTGGATTGATTGGAGGTATAGGGTTTGTTATGGTGGTGGTTGTCATGGCAGCGGGATTTGAATACAATTTTCAGCTACGAGTCGTCATGTTTAAACTTTAAAGGAAGTCTCTTTCCAAAAAGCGACTTGACAACGGGTGAATTAGCAGGAGGCTTCCTTCTGAAAGCTAGAGAAGGGTTATTGAACCTCCTTTTGGTTTGTGGAGTCGCCAGATAGTTTTCCTGAAACTATCAAAGAATAGGGGGAAAAGTCTTAGTGGAGTCGCCAGGTAAGCTTGTAAGAAAAAGGTCTTTGAGGCAAGGCTTACCAAAGGTTTTGTCGTTGAGGAAGATTGACTCAGTGTTCCCCGGCAACAGCGACAAAATGTTATTGCTCAGTTTGTAGTTTAGGTCAAGTAGCTGAAAGATAAGGGTCAAACTGGCGTAACAGGAGCTTCCCCACCCACTGTCACCTCGATGGGGGGCTCTTTCTATTTAGGGTGGCTAAGCCCAAGGGAGACGTCCCTGGCAATCTGGGGTTTGAAAGGAAAAGGCTCAAAGGCTTAAGGTTAGTTTTCCCATTCACAGATTACCGCCAAGAAGATAGTCAAATGAAGAAGAACCACAGAAGAGGCACCTGCTTGCGAGACAAGACAATAATGATACTAGTACATGCAACAGTGGTTAATACTTCATTAATCAATGACTCTCAATATTTAATGTACATGAGCATAAATAGCAGTGAATATTGACGAAGTCAATGTTTGCAATAATGGCAATGACATATAATATTACTTGTCAATAAACACTGAACAATATAGCATCTAGTGGAAATAATCAATCCTTGAATTAACTCAATGCATTAAATATCATCAAATGCTCATATATAAAGGTAGCTGCATCAACATCCTAGAAGTGACGTCAGGTTTCTTTTAGGGTTAGTATAATAGACAAAGATTTAACAAATGTAATTAAGCAATATTAAGCAATATAATAGCAATACAATAACAAATGTAAGAGATTTAACCTACAACCATTCATTCAAGAAGTTTTGCTTGAAAAATACACTTACAAATCATGAAGAATGCTCATCAAACCCTAGTTGTAAACCTTCCAATGAGAGAAACACCATAAAAATGCTAAGAAGAATCCTCCACAAGAGTTGCGCCTCACTTCCAAGAGCTAAAATACCAAGACAAAAGATAAAAGTAGATCTCTCACAAAAGAGTGAGTTGTGTTCAGTTTAAAATGAGAGGCAACGTCCTCTATTTATACCATTCAATGACCTTTAATTTTAAGAATAGGTCATTAAAACAGTCGACAAGGTTGACTAACAATTTCACACTGTTTTTACATTAATCTGCTAAAAAATGTCATAATATGAGCTAAAAGGGGGACGTCAAGCCCTTCTGAGGGAGACGTTGGCCCTTTTTGGGCAAGATCAACATCCATATAACCAAACGTTGGCCCTTCTAGGGCTCCTCCAAGCTGCCACACGTGCCAAAAGACCTCAGCACACTGCCACACGCTCCAGACAACGCCCAACTCTCTCAGGTGACGTCCTGTCCATCAAAGGCACACGTTCCATCTGCAGTGGGTGATCCCCCTTAGGTGATTCCAAGACTTACCTATGAAGCTGCCACCTAATAGAAACATAGAACATATAATCGAGGTTAAGCTAGATTCAACACCAGTTAATATTAGACCTTATTGATAGCCTCACCACCATAAGACGAAAATAGAAGGGCTAATTCAAGACCTATTGAAATGTGGGGTTATTACGACAAGCAGGAACCCATATGCAGCCCCAATAGTACTGGTTCGGAAAAAAGATGGATCTTTTAGACTATGTATAGACTATCGAGGGTTAAATAAAATAACAATAAAAAACAAATTTCCTATACCATTCATAGATGAGTTGCTAGAGGAACTCCATGGAGCTAAATACTTCTCAAAATTGGATTTAAGATCAGGGTACTGCCAGATTCGAGTAAGATTAGAAGATGTAGAAAAAACTGCTTTCCAAACAAACGAAGGTCATTATGAGTTTAAAGTCATGCCGTTCGGTCTAACCAATGCACCAACTACCTTCCAAGCAACTATGAATCAACTTTTTTGCCCTTACTTAAGATAGTTCATATTGGTCTTCTTTGATGATATTCTTATTTACAGTAAAACTTGGAAGGAGCATCTGAAGCAATTAGAACAGGTACTTTCTCTCTTAGAGAAAAATCAGTTCTATGCAAAACTATCAAATTGTTCCTTTGGTAAAGAAGAAGTAGAATACCTTGGTCATGTCATATCTCAAGAAGGAGTCAAGGTGGACCCTGAAAAAATCAAGGCAATCACAGAATGGCCAAAACCAAAGAACATATCAAAACTAAGGGGATTCCTTGGATTAACAGGTTATTATCGAAGATTTATCAAGAACTACGCTCATTTAACAACACCCTTATCAAACTTATTAAAGAAAAAGTCCTTCAAATGGGATAGCAGTGCACAAGAATGTTTTGAAACATTAAAAAGGGTTATGTCGTCTACACCTGTATTAGCAACACCAGATTTTGCAAAACCCTTTGTAGTAGAATGTGCTGCATCAGGAATTGGAATAGGAGCAGTATTAATGCAAGATGGCCACCCAATAGCATTTGAAAGTCGAAAGATCAACAAAAAGGAAGAGTTAAAATCTACCTATAATAAGGAAATGTTAGCTGTTATGCATGCATTAGCTAAATGGCGAGAATATCTCTTAGGAAGCAAATTTTCGATACGTACTAATCACAATAGGCTCCAATACTTACTAAGACAAAAAACATTGTCCATAGAACAACAAAAGTGGATGGAGAAACTTTCCACCTTTGATATGGAAATAATACACAAAAAAGGGAAAGACAACGTAGCTATTGATGCACTATCACGAAAAGATGAGGAAGTAAACTCATATGCAACAACAATAGTCATTCCAGATTGGTTGGATGAGATTCGAGTTGAGTATGCCAAAGATCCTGAATCTAATTCCATAATCAACAATTTAGACCAAAACCCCAAATTTGAATGGAAAAATGACATTTTATGGTACAAGAACAAAATCTACCTAATTCCATCCTCGAAATTTAAAATGAAAGTTTTAAGGGAGTCACACAGCTCCCCAGCATCAGGACATGTGGGTTTTTTCAAAACCTACTATAATGCACGACAATCATTCTATTGGAAAGGAATGAATAAGGAGATTCAAAGATTTGATGCTGAATGTGAAATTTGTCAAAGAAATAAAAATGAAAATGTTATGACTCTAGGATTACTTCATCCCCTACATATTCCTCAACAAAAATGGGAAGAAATTTCAATGGATTTCATTGAAGGGCTACCCATGTTTGAGGGGAAGGATAAAATTATTGTTGTGGTTGATAGATTAACCAAATATGCACATTTCATGGCAGTAAGAAAAACCGGCTCAACAAAACAAATTGCAGATGTTTTTTGCAAAAACATTTATAAGTTACATGGGTTTTCGAAGGTAATTGTCAGTGATAGGGATGCAAAATTTAAAGGAAATTTCTCGAAAGAATTTTGCAAAAATACAGGTATATCTCTTAATATGAGCTCCGCCTATCACCCACAAATAGATGGACAAACATAAATCGTAAATAAATGCTTAGAAACATATCTACGGTGCTTTGTGATAGATAAGCAAAATAAATGGTCTCAATGGTTACACTTAGCCGAATGGTGGTATAACTCTACATATCACACTTCCGCTAAAACGACTCCCTTCCAAGCCTTATATGGTTATGAACCACCTAAATGGAAGGAATTTGCACTAATTAATACTAAGGCCCAAGCAATAAGAAATAAGCTAGAGGAAGAACAAAAAATCATACAAATTTTAAAAGAGAACCTAGCAACAACTCGTAATTGAATGAAACAATTAGTAGACCAACATAGGTCGGAAAGAAAATTTGAAGAAGTTGATTGGGTGTTTGTACGACTTCAACCCTACAAACAATTATCCCTTAAGCAACAAGGGATGAACAAATTGGCCCCAAAATTCTATGGACCCTTTCAAATTAACAAAAAAATCAACCTAGTAGCTTATAGATTGGAGTTACCAGACAATTGTCGAATCCACAATGTCTTCCACGTTTCATGTCTCAAAAAAATGCTTGGGCAAGCTCAACCTGTGCAAATAGAAATCCCTGAATTCGATGACGAAGGAAAAACTATTTTAGAACCAGAAGGTATTCTTGCCACAAAGGAAAAGGAGTTACGTTCCAGGACCATAAAGGAATATCTTATCAAATGGAAAAACCTTCCAGAAGAGGACTCACCATGGGAGTTCGAATGATTCCTCCTACAATATCCATCGCTACCCTTGCTTTGAGGACAAAGCAAAAACTTAAGAGGGTGGCAATGTTAAGAACATAAAAATGATAATAATAATAAATATAATAAATTGTAATAATAATTAATATCATTTAATTAAATCAAGAGGCACGTACCTCTTCATCAAGAGGCACGTACCTCCTCACCTCGTGACTAGTCAATGCTATATAGCAACCGTCATGAGGGTAGTGTAATCATCAATTTTATCATATTCAATCCTATATTAATATTCATAAATATCTATTTCTCAGTAAAGAATAACTTTCATGTTACATATGACTTGAGCTTGGCCCTGGAGGGCCCATCTTTTCTTCAACACCTCTTATCTATCAACAACAACAACATCCATCCCATCAGCCTGATTCTGAAGTAGCAGTGGGTCTTGCTCCATGAGGTAATGAGTCCGGGTATCATGGTATGTGTCACTCTGATTTTAAAAACATTTGAATATGTGCACTGAATTCTCTTTTGTTTCATGATGTTTGCTTGGAAATTATGCTCTTTAAATTGTCCATACCTGGGGGGGATGACATATTGCCCTAGTAAATTGGTTCCCTTGGGGATGAGTTGCCATTGGGTGGGTCTATGAAAGGTCATTGTCCATTCCTTCCACACTTACCACTTTTCATCATTGCCCCTCTCGTCTTTCCCCTACCTTGGTTCAAGCATTGGGTTTGCTAAGCTAGTAAGGGTTGTACCTTGCCTTGTGGGAAGAAGGGGCTAAAGGCCTAGAGGGTAAAAGTAACTGGCAAAAGTTAAAAGCCAAAATGAAACCTTGAGATGCTTCGCCCATGGATTCTCAAGAAAGCAATAAATAGCTTCTCAGCAAGAAAAGGGGACCTGTAAAATAAAATAATACTCAAGATCTAGTTGGTGGATAGGAGGTCTCATCATGAGTCGGCCTATTAGGTGTTAAAGTTTTTGCTATTATTAGGTTACTTTTAATTTACTAGATAACAATAGCATAGATAGGATCATTGAGAGAAACACAATCACAAGAGTACACAACATTTATCCTGGGATACCCTCATGGGGAAGAAAACCCAACAAAACTTCCTTAATATAGATATCCAATACAATACCAAGACAATGAACCAAACAATACATAAATTCCTCTCCCAAGGATGCGCCTCTCTCTCTCTTCCTTCTTCCGGCAACTGGTAACTGCATTTTCCTTCAATACTTGCGCACTAGATGAGTGAGCTGAGTGTGTATATAAATGAGGTGCTGGCCTCTCTTATTTATACAATCTGGCGGGTGTGAACAGAAGTGTCTTTTCACTGGCAGGGCCGACTTCTCATTCTGGGTGGTTATAACCACCTTTATTTAATCTGGGGGTCGACTTCTCATTTTGCCTATTACAATTAGGGTTTGACCAATCCGCAAAAGGGGATTTGGTCAATTACAATGCCCGACATGATCAATCCACAAAAGGGGATTGATCTAACCAATAATAAATATATTTTATCTTTTACTTTATCCACAAAAGGGGATAAGAATATTCTTTGTAGTTACACAATATTTTAACACTCCCTCTTAACAAGAAGGATATTCTTTATCTTTTGATAGGTCACTGGATGTCAACATCAACTAGGTAGTAACATCCACTGGATAACATCATCAACTGGGCAACATCATCAACTGGGTAACATCATCAGCTGGATAACATCACCAGCTGGATAACATCATCAACTGGATAACATGAGACATCAATATAATCCACTTGGTCATCTGGCATCATGATCACTGACTCACATATCTATAAATCATCGGAAGTTTTGTTCTCTTTATCTTCGCGCAAAAGATACTCTTTCTTTCTTTCGTCTTCACATAGAAGATACTTCTTTCTTATCTTCACACAAAATATATCTTATCTTCACACAAAAGATGTCTTATCTTCACACAAAAGATATTCTATGAGTTTTGCCATTCCTTTTATGTTCTCCCTTCTATTGTAGTCATCTATCTCTCCCATCCACTGGGGAGGACTACTACCATAGCTTCACTTCTAGTCATCCCACATGAACTAGAGAAGTTAAGATGCTAGCCTGGGCAAGACTAGACTCCCCTTCCATGATCCACGCAGGATCATGACACAAACCTCAAGAGCCAACTAACCATTTCACATGGTCAAGGTTTGTGTTCCAGGCTACTCAATCCTTGGCCAGAGGAGAGTATCTGCCCGCTGCCCCTTGGAGAAACATCCACATTCCTCTCTACGAGGGTGGTCACACCCCTCTCTACGAGGGTATTCTAACATGTCCCTAGAGTATCCAAAACTCAACACTTGGACAGAGGCCAACCTTGGCAAATTTCTCATTCCCCTTCTCTACGAAGGTCTCTTCCTTCTCTATGAAGGTCTCTTCTCTTTCTCCTTCTCTACAAAGGTCTACCTGTGGGATTGCTCATTCCTTCTCTACGAAGGTCTAGCTATGGGATCCAAAAAAAATCTCTTGTGGTCTAAAATCTTTCCATGGTATAATACCATGCTACACATCTGTTGGGCACCATCCATCTACTGGATAACATTCATCTTGATCAAAATATCTGGGCACCATTCATCTGCTTTCCTATCTGCATCAAATCACGATCCTCCATTTCAAACTTGGAGACATGGCTCCCTCTTGCACCAAACTAATAGCTTCTAATCATCATCCTTGAAGTTCTCTTCTGTAATATCTTGGGTGCCTTCTTGAGTTTGAACATTTCTTTCTTTTTGACTTCATACTGGATCAACCTGCTCCCTCTGCATCTATAAGAACGGTACTGGAGCAACCTATAGTTACCTGCATCTCATCCATTATATCTGAGTATCCATCTTTTTCTTCATCTTGAACATTTATGTTCTGCATCTTTAGGAGCCTCCTGCTCCTATATAAATACATGATATTGTTCGGTCTTTACTGACTGTCACCATATCATACGTCCTTCTCATGGTGTCTAACTTCTGCAAGTCATGGCATAAGTTCTTTCTTCCGAGACTTGTAAACTTACTTACAATATGCTTTCTTTGTCACTCTCATGAGTGATCAGACCTGAAATAAATATTTTATCTCTTTCTTCTTCTTTGATACTTCCTTCATAAGTCTGCATAGACACTGAAGTAAAACGAGGTTAATTAACATTCCCACAAAAATCTAACTTGTAATGATAAAGTATTAAAGTAAACAAGATACTAAAAATAAACATGAATACTTATCTTTTGTTTTTGTGTGGGGAGGTTCCATAGACTCCACCATTTGCTATCTTTCTTCAGATCAACTATCTTCAACTTAGAGTACATATTTCTCAATTTCTACTAAAGCTTTCTTTGAGGGAGGAGATTCCTCTTCCTCTGCCACATGAGCTTGATGCTTTCTTTTCCCTTTTCCTTGAGGACAGTCAGAGAAAAAGTGTCCCAACTTTTGAAATTTGTAGCATCCGATCTTTGAAACATCTTTGTTCTTATCTGTAACTCTTACGGAGTTAGCTTCTAGTTGTTCTTTGAATTGTGATATTCTGGAGAAATATTCCTGAATTGTTTCTTCTTTTCGCATCCTTGTATTCCTGAATTGAGTTCTTAGATTCATCTTCCGATTGATATTCCTTCCTTCATATAATCGGGTTAGGGCATCAAACATTTCTTTTAGGGTCTTCTTTGAGGCCACTTGAGGAATGAAGTGATCTTTGATAGAATCTGCAATGATTCTATTGGCCCTAACTGTGTCTTTTTGGTGTTTGCTTTAGCTATAGCATCGATGGGTTCTGGTACATTCTCTTTAATGAATCTTGCTAGGTCATTCTCTTCAAGAATGAGTGCAATCCTATACTTATAGGCACGAAAATTTTCCACACCTTCTAGCTCGTCAACAAGCTTAGTGCTTGTAGACATCTTTTATCTGGAGCTAGAAAAATGACCAAAAAATGAAAATGCTCAGAATTGAATTTTGAACTTACCAGGAGGTGCGCTTGACTGAGGCGAGTAGCCTGGTGTGTTTAGATTTCAGAAAATCCAACTTTACCCCTCCAAACTTGATCTGCGGATTTCTGGATTGGTGCTTCTGGTTTTCTGGTACTTCTGGTACACTAGTACTTTGTGAAAACTAGGGTTTCACTTTCCGAGAGATCTAGCCACTGAAAAGTTGCGCTGAGGATGCCAAAATGTTCCTTGAGGTAGGGCGTACTTTTCTAGATGGATTTGGGGCTGAATTTATTCTTCAATAAAAAGCCCTAATTTGCATGTATGACAACAATGACGTTTTTCTTTTTCCTGTGAAAGTTGCTCTCTTCAACTTAGCTCTGATACCATGTTAAAGTTTTTGCTATTATTAGGTTACTTTCAATTTACTAGATAACAATAGAATCGATAGGATCACTGAGAGAAACACAATCACAAGAGTACACAACATTTATCCTGGGATACCCTCATGGGGAAGAAAACCCAACAAAACTTCCTTAATATAGATATCCAATACAATGCCAAGACAATGAACCAAACAACACAGAAATTCCTCTCCCAAGGATGCGCCTCTCTCGCTCTCTTCTTTTTTCCGGCAACTGGTAACTGCAACTTCCTTCAATACTTGCGCACTAGATGAGTGAGCTGAGTGTGTATATAAATGAGGCACTGACCTCTCTTATTTATACAATCTGACAGGTGTGAACAGAAGTGTCTTTTCACTAGCAGGGCCGACTTCTCATTCTGGGTGGTTATAACCACCTTTATTTAATCTGGGGGCCGACTTCTCATTCTGCCTATTACAATTAGGGTTTGACCAATCCGCAAAAGGGGATTTGGTCAATTACAATGCCTGACATGATCAATCCACAAAAGGGGATTGATCTAATCAATAATAAATATATTTTATCTTTTACTTTATCCACAAAAGGGGATAAAAATATTCTTTGCAGTTACACAATATTTTAACATTAGGTCCTGTTATCCACCAGGTTGCACAAGCTGGATTTCTTGAAGAGCTGCCAAAGAATGAGCAAGCAGTGCTCATACATGCAGAGTTCAGTGATTCAGCAGGCCCTGAAAATGCCCCTTTTCCTGTATTTCCACTATTGTAATAAGTGTTCTAAATATGAGAGATTGTAAAAGGCTATTGGCCACCCTTGATCTGGGAGTGGGCACATACTCCGGAGTGTTTTTTTTACTTGTTAATTATTTTTTCTCCTTACCTTAGTGAGAAGATTAAAT
>ML785881.1:526665-537411 GCA_009831015.1 Picea engelmannii
TTCTGCACATTATAATTGTCCGATGACCAATCCGCAAAAGGGGATTTGGTCCTTATACAATTACTGACTTGATTAATCCTCAATGGGGATTAATCTAATAATAAAAATAATAATAATGACATGATTAATCCACAATGGGGATTAATCCAATAACAAAATAATAAGAATGCTCTTCGCAGTTACATTATTTCAACATAGGCAAGTATAGATTGTGCGATAACAGTGTGCACTAGATCCAAGAAGACAAAGAGTAGAGCGAAACTTTTCTAGAGCTCTCACTCACAAGTGCGAGGAGATGTGATGATGAAAAATGATTTGATATGGTAGCCTTGTTTATATAAGGATCCCTAGCACATTTGTCCACATAATTTGGGTAAAATGTCAACAACATTTATTAGAAGTGGGGTCGACCTCTCAAAATAGCCTCTACATTGATAAAACATGAAATTAATAAATGATATGGTCATACATGTGGTGACGTCAAGCCTTTAGGGGCATGGAGAGGGCCTCCAAAGGCCATGTGTCATCATCAAGGAGTGCAAGGAAGGCAAAAACCATCATCAAGTGCCGTGTCACATCATGTGGTTTCCAAGTGGCAGCGAACCCTAGCATGACGTCATCATCCAAAGGCCCAAAGTCCAAGGTGTAAAGGATGGCATTCAAGGTTGAGGAGTGTGTATGTCATCCAACCATCTACTAGTGCAACCTTCTCCATCTAAAACATGATAGTCTCTGGGGTGTAGAGCTCAGGGTGTTGGTTTTCTGCCCATCTCTGTGCCACCATGATCATATCTAGCAACTACAAGCCCATCTGTTGGCCATCCAAGTTCAAGAAGATGTGAGGGCTTGTATTTGAGTGTGTCAAGCCATCCAATGGCTCAATGCTCTTCATCGCACATGTCATATCCTGCAATAAAGGCACAACATCCTGGGTGAAAGCATGGGACGTCCTTCAAAGGAACATGTCAAATGCATCCAAATCAAATCAAAGCATGAGATCAAGTAAAGCCAGTGTTCACAAAATATAAAAGTTTTTAGATCATATAAAGTAAGTTGTTACTTAAGATATAAGCCACATAAACAGTTCACATGAAGTATCCTCTTCAAATATCCCATTAGCTCAAGACTTTATGTAAGTTGGCAAGTTTGAATATGGGAGGACCATAATTAGACGCTATTAGGTGTGCCAACCAAAACGGTGAAAGAAAAGACCCCAGTAGAAGGATATGTCTTGGGGGAAGCAAGAAAGAAAGTAACTGTTCACGAGTAAGTGTGATAGTGGTACGCGTTAGGGTTACTTCATGGCTTATGGTGTCATTTAGTCCACTTCTATGAGCACCTTTGTGAAGGGTGCGCTTGCTCTTGAGTTACCACTTTCTAAGCACTGTGTTTTTCCAACCCCTTAATTTGCATTTTTAACGTCCTTATATCATATTTGCAAGTCCCCTTTGTAAGGTTTCAAGCTATAACATTGTTGCTTTGGGACTGGGGTGAATGCGGAAAGGGTAGAGCTCAGACTGGCTTTTGAGAGTCCTTCATTATTATCTATGTCTTTCTTTAGCATTATTCTGGCTTTTGAGAGTCCTTCATTATTATCTATGTTTTTCTTTAGACTGGGATAACTAAGGAGATTATGTCTCGAGGCCCACAGGTCCTAGACATGGTACCGAGAGCCATATGACTTGAGCTTGGCCCTGGAGGGGCCATCTTTTCTTCAACAGCCCCCATCTATCAGCAACAACAACATCCATCCCATCGGCCTGGTTCTGAAGTAGCGATGGGTCTTGCTCCATGAGGTAATGAGTCCGGGTATCATGGTATGTGTCACTTTGATTCTCAAAACATTTGAATATGTGCATTGAATTCTCTTTTGTTTCATGATGTTTGCTTGGAAATTATGCCCTTTGACTTGTCCATACCTTGGGGGGATGACAGAGTGCCCTAGTAAGTTGGTTCCCTTAGGGATGAGTTGCCATTGGGTGGGTCTATGAAAGGTCATCGTCCATTCCTTCCATACTTACCACTTTTCATCATTATCGCTCTCATCTATCCCTTACATTGGTTCATGCATTGGGTTTGCCAAGCTAGCAAGGGTTGTACCTTGCCTTGTGGGAAGAAGGGGCTAAAGGCCTAGAGGGTAAAAGTAGTTGACAAAAGTTAAAAGCTAAGATGAAACCTTGAGATGCTTCACCCAAGGATTCTCGAGAAAGCAATAAAAGGCTTCTTAGCAAGAAAAGGGGACCCGTAAAATAAAAATAAAACTCAAGGCCTAGTTGGTGGATAGGAGGTCTCATCATGAGTCGGCCTATTAGGTCTATGGGCATGGTAGTGGATCTTGGCCACCAAGCTAGGGTAGTGGCTCTTGGTGGCATAGCCAAGAGATTCTCAGGGGGTCTCATCACGAGCCAACCTTCACATTTCCGTGAAATGCTTGTGTGTAACACTGTCACCACTGGTCACCATGCCAGGATAGTGTCCTCCAACTATCCTCTTGAAAAGAAAAAGCAATAAGACAAAGAGAAAGGCATTGAATGGGCTAGGAAACAATGACATCCATGACAAGGTGCAACTCACCCTCTACAGAGGCACCCAAAGGTAAGACCTACATTTCCATGTCATCACGGCACCCCTTGCTGAAACATTCCCTACACCATCTCATACATTTACATGACCTAGATTTGTCTTCACCTGGAAAACACCCCACACCCGAGGAGGATTAGCCTAATAGGACATCCTGAGACCCTCTCCAAACCTGGCTTGTTAAATAACATAACGTTTGGGTAAAGGGGGGTTTGATGCACATGTTTGGGTAACTTGATTATTAGATGTGATTGACATTGCTATGATCCCTGTGACTTGTGAGCCCATGGAGGGTGTACTTGTTGTTGCTACAGGACCATGCGCGATGGACAGGTACATATGTGGAGATGGTTAGTTCGGACCTCCATGGGGCTAAAAGTCCACCAGATGGATGCTGTGATCCCAGCTAGGGGCAGAGGGATACCAGAGGCTTGCACCAGAGAAAAATGAGGACGTTCCACCAGAGGCACTTTGGTAGGCCTGGACCTAGGGGGTCTTGCCCTCCCACCATGACGTTCGCCCTTGAAGGCCCTGTTGACCGCCTCTCCAACTAGGGGGTCAACTCCATGTGCCATGAAGAGATGCATCATCAGATGCTCATTTGTCGAAGACTATTTGGTTCTATAGGGCATTTTTGGCCCCAACACTTTTTTTTGTAACTGAAATTTCCGCACCCCTGCGTGGGTCAATAATGTAATAGTTCTGCATTGGTCATAGTTAGGTCAGTTACCTTGGGATCGGTTCATTGGGAGAGTTTCTTTCACCGAGGGTTCTTTTATCCTCAGGTTATCAATTGGGCTTTTCAGCCTTATTGATTTTCCTTGAGTTTTTCCCTCACACTTGCAATAATAACTCCAAAGTGGTGAAGGCCGTTCTAATGGGCTTATCCTCTGGTAACTATTGTTTAGGGATGATGTAAATGACCATGTAAGACATCTTAGAAAGTTTCACGGAATTCCGTCGAGTCTAGATTAGTTTTTTTTAATTAATTAATTTTTAATTAAATTTTCCTAAGTTTGGATGTTTAATTATTTTTGAACAAAAATTGTAAAAGCTAGGTCCTTGGACTTTTGATAGGGGTATCTGTGTTCAAAAGTGTTAAATTTGTAGCAGCTGCAAGAGCCATTCTCCGGGAGGATGGCAAAGACCCTAGCCGAGATCTAGGGCCCCCAGTGCACTACTGGGGTACTTGGTCTGGGACCAAACAGTAAGTGCCATGGCAAAAGACCCTTGTTAGGGTCCCCAGTATATGACTGGGGTTCTTGGTCTGGGACCAAGCAGTAAAGACCCCTGAGAGGGCCCCCAATATATGACTGGGGTTCTTGGTTTGGGACCAAGTAGTTAAAGTCCCTAGATATGTCTAGGGCCCCTGGACATGGTCCAGGGTACCCATGCCTAGGGCATGGGTTGATCCTTGGTCTTGTAACTTGGTGGATGAGACCCCAGAAATGTTCTGGGGCAACTTGATCCTTGATCAGGTACTTTGTTGGTGTATGACCCTCCTTGAAGGTGGGTATAATCACATGAGAGATGTATCCCATATGCAATAATGATAAAGTTAATAAGGTCACCTTGAATATGAATGGACAAGTATTGCCACTAAGCTATCCCACCTAAAACCCCTTTACCCTTGTTTGTGTTTGTTTGGGGCCTTGTTTTTGTCTTAAGTGTTAATGTAAAATATTAATTAAAGATTTTAATTATAACATGTTTTGAATTAATATTTGTATTAATTAAAACATGTTATTTTTATTTTTAATTTAATTACTATTACCCTTATTCTTGCCCTAGCCTAAACTATAAATAAAGGCCTACTCTTTACCCTTAATACTACACTCTTATGATCATTAAAGTGAGCGGATCACTCATTGCTAGCTGCGGCCTCCTTTGCAACAATGGATCTCCTCCTTGAAGCTGCGGCCCTCCTCCTTCAACAGTCCAGTTCAGTCTTTGGTAATTTTTCTTGACAAGTCCTTGAAGCCCTTGGTGTATTGGAGATCCTACGTTGTTGTTTTTCAAGTCTGTGGTAAGGGTGCTGAGCTGAGGTTGAATTACTTGCTGTTGAAAACTGTGTGAGGCTGCTGTCACCTTCCTAAAGGCAGATCTGTTAGGCTGTGGGTGCAGATCTGACCTCTCTCACTGAGCCGTTCCCCCTCCAACACTGTTTGGCCCCTTTCTCCTTGAGTCGCGGCCTATCCAAGCTGCCTGTAACCTTGCTCTTGTGTGTGTGAGGGTTTGAGAGTTTAACCACAGATTTTTGTGTGAGGGTTTGAGAGTTTAACCACAAAGAATTCTTGTGTGGTGTCTATGTGATCTCTCCTTCTTGGTGACAACTAAATCCATTCACTTCTTGGCAAGAGATCTAACCTAGATGGTAGATCTATGATCCTGAATTTTTTCTAAGCATAAGTACAAGTGGCATTGCATCTCTAATGTGTGGCTGTGTCTCCTTCAAAGGTAAGTCTACAAGGTAAGTAACTTGCTAAATTTTTTATTGGCCTAACTTATCACTTAACTTGAAGTTTGAGATCTGTTAAATCTTGTTCAGATCTGATCTATATCAGATCTCTAGATTAAACCTCGTTCTACTTCTAGATCAGTCTTTTGCTCAGATAAATCTATCTTGTTTTGATATGCATAAGAGCTACCTCAACATAGTAGATTAGATTCTGTTATCTTCTATTCTTAGCTAATATCTATTACTGTTAGTTTAGATCTGAGTGATAGTGCCTATTCAGAAATTTAAGATCTATCATTGATTTAAATTTGCTTCAGTTCCAGTAATCCTGTATTAGTTCTATTTTCTGTCTTGATGATCTACTGGTTACTGACTAGGAGATAGATCACTGCTTGAGTTCTCAGTTTGATCAGATTTGAGTTTAATATCTATGACTGTGTTCTAGCTAACCTTCTAACTGAGATTAAAAAAAAAAAAAAAAAAGACATCTCTGTCCCGCATTACTTTTTTAATTCTAACAAATAGAAATGAAATGAGACCCCCTACACCCTTGGACCAAGTTTCAGCGCTGTCTGACAACTTTTTCTAGGTGTTTGTCCACTAGGAGTGCCACTCAGTCAAAAACAACAATTTTAATTGCTAAGTCATGACATTGGAAAAATGTCTGTTGCCGTCCTAATACACACTTGCAAATGTGAGCAAAGTCCAGTTCACTTAGTGTGTCCTTGGAGGCACAATGCCTAGGTTCACAGTCCACATTGTCACCTTGACTGGAACCTCTTCCTTCTAGGCTTACTCCTAGGGAAGCCAAGGGGGGTAGACCCTAGTTACTAGATTTGGTTTAATTTTGAAGTTCTAGGAGTTGGTTTCAATTGGTTAAAAGGCTTGGGGGAATACTAGCCTAAGATGCTAAGGCAACAAATGCAAAGTGCAAGATTAACTAAATGACAAACAACCCTTTCCCTAAGTCAACTGTGACTAGTGCCTAAGGTTGGGCAAGGGGTCAACTAAGTTTGAGGATGGTTCAATTACAAAAATATTATAAGTAAAATGAATTGAAACTATCCCACAAACAAGAATACAATTACTTACACAAAAAATTATAAGTGTTTCAAAGATACACAATGATACACAAGATACAAATTAACAAGATATACAATGATGCCAAAATGTGAAAACTTAGGAAATATTCAAATTGAGATCAATCACATAAGCCAAACATGCCCCAATAGCACTTACTCTATTGGACTGCTTTTCAATGGCAACCACTAAAGCACTCAAGATCCAAGAAGATGATGCCTTGCCAAGTGGGATACTCAACTTCTTCTTGAATCACACCACAAGAGCATAAACAAAAGATACGAATAAGTTTGGAAACTTCAAATGCTCATGAAAATTTAAGATACTTAGAAAGACAAACCATAAGATTGCATTAAAGATTTGTAAACATGAAAGTGCTTGCAATGTGTGTTCCTAAACATTCATCTAAGATCCCCCAAAAACACAAGGATTGTCTATGCAACTAAATGGTTAGGAGTTTCTTAAAAGTTAAGTAAATTTTATTATTCCCTCACTTTAACTATGTTTGGAGCCTTAAACCTCCTCCTCCTATAGCCAAATAACTTCCGGGTGCTCAAGATAGTAAGGCAACGAGGCCCACCCTAGCTTCCACGGTTAGCCCTGATAGTAAGAGTACTTCCCGGAGAGGACACCCACCTGGAGTGCCACGGGACGGTCCCCCGCCACTACCCTCCGTTGTTTTCCTCAAACCCGTTTTAGATGGTGGAGATGGTTGAATTAGGCTATCCTAAGTTGTCTAAAAGGTTATTATGACTCGCGGGTTAGTCTTTAGGTGTGTTTGGAGTGTTTTATAAGTGTTTTAAGTGTCTGAAAAGTGTGATTTAGGCCCAAAACCGAAACTGCAAAGTGCTTGAAATGATGTGTTATACAAGTAAATATTTAACCCATAAACATAAGATAACATGAATGTAAAAGCTCATAAGATAAACATCATTAACATGGCAACCCATTCATCATCATGACATATAACTTTGTAAAAAAGAGAAATGCAAGAACAACTTGCCGAATGATAATAAGAATAGAACTTAAGACTTAATCATTCATCCACATGTATGCTACCTCCTTGAAAAAAATGTGCTTGAAAAGGAAATACTTGGCAAGAATTAAAAGAATTAGATCCTAAAACATCAAGTGACTCACATATGCTTGAAAAAGATAAATGGCATAATGCCTTAAGAGTTGCACCACTTAAGATAGATTCCAAAGCATTAAACCATAAAACATGACATCATAGGCATATATGAAAGAAATAACATAAAATAAAATGAGATGATAGATGTGTGATGACTACACTAGATAATTTTAAACCATAATAACATGTAGATCATCAAAGCATTATTATCAACTAGCCTCACGATTTTGGGGATTACTCTCCCAAGGTGTAGGGAATATTAGTTAAACAATAGAAATGAAATAGAAAGAATAGAACAAATCACTCACAATGGCCAAGGTGGAGGCAAGCCTACCATTGTTGGCCAAAGAGGGTTGGAAAATAAAAATGAGATTATTATTATTAAGTAGCCACACTACTTTGTCTTGTAGACAAGTGGGGCCAAACAAAATAAAAAAATGAACTTGAAAGCAAAACTAAACTAGCCCAACGATATTGGGGGGTTGGCTTTGCCAATCACACACCCAAGGTGTAGGCAATGTATTATTGGTATTGAATGATACAAAAATGCTGAAATGAAAGCAAGAAAATGAAATATACAAAGAGAGAAAGTGAGGGATTCGTTACCCAACCAATGGAGACCCTTGGGGATGTTTTGAAAATGAATTTTGGCAGTGTTTCCCCTTGTCCCTGGTAAGAATCTGCAAAAACCAGCAAGCAAAAGCTTCCTGGAAATGCTGCAAAACACACAAAAAGTCAAGAAAATTTTCTGTTTTTACACAGAAAAATTTCACATGAAATCTCCAAGTGAAATATAGAAAATTTTGACCTATCTAAGATATGTTCGCTACAACAATATGATGTAAATGAACATAAATAAACTAGATCCAAATAAAAACAAGGAGTTTATGAAAGCTTTGGTTGGAAACCCCTCTAAAGTCTTTTCCAACCAACTCCTTTGAGGAAAATCGGCACACTCAAGCAAGACGTGAGGTCAAGAATAGCATAATATGATAGAATAGATTAGTAAAATGAAGTACTTTACAATGCTAACTACACTACATATATAGATTTGTAATACTAATGTCAAATGATCTACCCAAACAAACTAATTTGCTCAAGAAATTAGTCAAAAACTCACAAAATGCAATGGAACAAGATCACCTCATTTGCAAAAGACAAATCTGATTACTCTAGATTGATCCAAAATCCTCGAAAGCTTTTTATTGAATCCAAAAGGGAGAGCCTTGCAGCAACTAATTGCTCCAATGCTCTCAAGAGACAATGAGTGAATATGAGATGGTAAGAGCAAGATGGATGGGGCGAAAATCTTGTAGCATAACTTTAACTCAAGAATGGTGTTTGAGAGAGTGAGGAGAGGTTTCTTTTATAGCTCAAAAGGCAAAGTGAAGGCACTTGTATGAACTCCATGTGTCAAAACCAAAGTAAAAATGTGAATCTCAAGGAGGGGGGCATAACTCCTCTTGGAGGGAGCAAAAAAATGGTGAAATTGAAGAAATGGAGGGGGATTAATGAGAAAAAAGGAGTGGGATCACCCTAGGAGGTGATGTGGGGGTTAAAGTGAGTCATAACTTATGAGAGGGGGCCCCAAATAAATCACAACAACCTCCACCAAGGAAAAACGTCAATCCCCCTAGGGGGCATGATTTTTGAGTGTAGAAGGTGGGTAAGGGGTTAGAATAGGTTGGAAAAGGTTGGGAGGGTTAGGTTATGTTTAGGGGGTCTCTCTCTAACCATCATTTCAACATTTCACATCATCTAACTCATTATTACAAAAAATGACATTTCGGCAATGTCATACTTAGCAATTAAAATTGCTGTTTTAACTGATTGGCACTCTGGGTGGACAAATGCATAGCAAAACTTGTCCGACTGAGCTGAAACTTGGTCCATGGGTGTAGGGGGTGCCTTTCCATTTCTTTTGAGCACAAATACCCCTATCAAAAACCCAAGGACCTAATTTTTACAATAATTGCTCAAAAACATTTAATTAATTAAATAATTAAAATACCAACCTTAGGAAAATTAATTAAATTTAATTAATTAAAAAATTTTATCTAGACTCGACGAAATTCCGCGAAACTTTCTACAATGTCTAATATGGTCATTTACATCATTCCTAAACAATAGCTACCAAAGGATGAGACCATTAGAACGTCGTTCACCACTTTGGAGGAATTATTGCAAGTGTGAGGGAAAAACTCATGGGAAATCAACTAGGCTAAAAAGCCCAGTTGACAACCTGAGGATAAAAAACCCTCCGTTAAAAGAACTCTCCCAATGAAAACATCCCAAGGTACTTGACCTAACTATGATCCATGCAGACTTATTACATTATTAACCCACGCAGGGGTGCAGAAATTTCGTTTACAAAATTCTGTGCTGGAGGCATAAAATGCCCAGTAGAACCAAACTCTCTTCAACATACTTGCATCTGATGATGCATATCTTTATGGCACATGGAGTTGACCACCGGTGCTAAATGGGCGGTCAACAATGTCTTTTTGTAATTTTGAGTTAAAAGGGTGATGTAAAGATGGATAAAGGCGAGAGAGATTTTTCCTAACTTTTTCCAACCCTCACATCACCCCCTCACCAAGCCATTAAGCAAAAACGTCACTTTGCCTAGAGTGGTGTGCCTCCCTTCTAGAAAGTCTCCAAAAATTGAAAAAATAATAAAAAAATTAAGGGGAGACTTATTATATCCCTTGGCATGCCTTTCCTAGCCTCCCAAAAAGTGAAAAAATAATGAAAAAATTAAGGTGAGACTTATTATATCCCTTGGCACGCCTTTCCTAGCCTCCCACTTACCTTTTTTCTTGATCTCAACACTCCCTCACTCATCCACATCCTTGATCCATGTGATCAAACCCTAGATGGTGTGCCCTACCCTTGGGATTCTAGCTTGTGCTTGGTGGTGGACACCTGGCATTGATCCAAGAGGGGTGAGTTTGCCTCTCCAAGTACAAATAGATCCCCCTCCTCACTTCTTCCCTACCATATCTTGAGCTATTGTTATGCTACTTGATTTTCCTCTCTCTCTCTCTCTCTTTCTTGTCCATCTATCCATTCTTTGGCTCTTAGGGTTTTGGAGCAAATATTTCTTCAAGATCCATTTTGAGTAATAAAGGAGAAAACTTTGAAGGATTATTGGAAGAGCAACAAGTATTTTTGTTCTTGCTACACATGAGGTAATGTTGTTTTGATTTGGTATGATGTTTGCATAGATTAGATCTTGGGTAAAGTGTTACTTGGGTAGATCTAACAATGAGAATTCTTGTAGATCTATATGTGTGCGTTTGCTAGATAGAGTGCAAGTATTGTTGAAATAATGTAACTGCGAAGAGCATTCTTATTATTTTGTTATTGGATTAAATCCCCATTGTGGATTAATCATGTTATTATTATTATTGGATTAAATCCCCATTGAGGATTAATCATGTCATTATTTATTGTTATTAGATTAATCCCCATTGAGGATTAATCAAGTCGGTAA
>ML785882.1:0-38251 GCA_009831015.1 Picea engelmannii
TTGTACACACTTGTATATTGTTTCACACCTTGTGGAAGGTCGGATCTACAGGTTCCTTTCTTCTCCAACGGATTGCTCTATACGGTCTCACTCTTGCTCTCCCTTACAACACCATTCTCAGTACAAGAAACATTGATGAATTTTGTCTATACGCTTTTCTCCTAACCTCATCCATCAGGGGGCATCTGTTATCACTGAAATTTCGTCCGCACAGGGCGACAAGAAATCCGCATCGTCAGCACAGAAATAACAGTCATTCATGGCACAAGGATTAATTCCACAGCACAACAAAAGGGTCAAAACTATACAAAATGGCCAAAAAATTAAAAGGCGCTTTGCACCCACTGAGCGCAAGCGCGCAATGTCTTCGTACCTAGAGCGCATATGCGCGGTTGTGGGGTGTAAAACCCACGCGCCTGCCAAACGACGCATTTATGAAGCTGGTCGACCTCCCAACCACTAATGGATCGGCTCCCAAGTCGATTTGACATCAAATCCGAGCTCAATCTGCATGGGGAGGCTGGTCAAAGACCTAATTGTGCCCTAAAGAGCCCCTTTTCACATTCAAAAGAGGTTGCATAATAACCCAATGCTTGGCTATAAAAAGCCATGAGTGACCACCATTTCTTCAAGGAATTCTTCATACTGTTATGCTGCTGAGATTGCTAGAGACCCCTTCTTTGGCAACACACATTGTAAGCTCCATTTCATAAGCTATTCACCCCTCACTTGAGTGAATAAGCTTGGAGTTCTTTCATCCACATTTCATATTTTCTTTGTAAGGAGAGCAAATCAATTGAGGGCCTCAAGAGCCTTCCATTGGAGAGGGAAGGGACCCAAGTCCTCTTTATCCATTGTGTATATTTGGATTTCATCTATCAGACCAGCTTATACATTGGTGATATTGGTCCATTGTCATTTGTTTTTGTTTTCATTTCTATGCTCATAGTTTTATTTAGTTTTTGTTTAATTCTTGTTAATATCTTAGTTGTTTTCTTTCTAACCTTTTACATCACAGCTGTCATGCCTAGCAGATCCCAAGTAGGCATGTAAGCACTCACTTTTTACCCACACAGCGACGAAAAGAGTGCAAACAATAGGTTTGAAATTTCTAACCAAGATGGGTTATGAAGGAAAGGGCCTTGGAATTAAGGGCGAAGGTATTGTTAATCCCATAGAGGTTGTGGAAAGACCTCATTATTTAGGATTGGGATATGGTGAAGAGGAGATTGGAGAATGCTCCAAAACATTGGAAGCAAATTGTGCTTCACATGACCAACTTAAGTCATTGTGGGAACAATTCACAAAAGGTGATGGTGTATCACTCCATGATGGTGATAGTGAATGCAATTCATCTCCAAAGAAAAGTGAAGATAAGCAAGACAAGTATAATGGTGATGGTTGTTCCAATTCTTTTTCTGATTATAAAAATCATAATCATGTAATCCAAAACTTGTGGAATATGTATCCTTGTACATTTTGTCATTCACCCAAGCATTGTGTGGCCAAGTGTTGGAAGAGAAAATCTTTGTACAGGAAATTTATGCCGATCGGGAAGGAGACATGATATAAAGACTCAACTCCACAATGGAAGAAAGAGAAGGGAAAACAAGTTTGGATGTCAAAAAACCACTGTACTTATTGCAACAAGGGTGGACATCAAAAGGCTAAATGTTGGAAGCTTAATCCAGAGCTTCGTCCAAAGAAGGACAAAATGATTGTGCATGTACTCACAAAGGAAGAGGCAGTACTAGTGAAGCAAGAGGAACAACATGAATGAAATAAAACATTCACTTGTTTTTTCGAAAAGTGGATGTCACATCTTCATTATATTTTGCTTCCATTATTGTAATCACACATGTTGTAATAATGACTTGTTATAACATCATTTTTGTACAACATAGTGTTTTGTTTTATCCTTATGAGTATGTAATCAGTAAGGTCATTTTTGTAACCTTTTGGAGGACCAAAAGGTCTTAGTGGGGAGGTGTGATCCAAAATGGATCCTGAAACCAAAATGACTCCAGGAAGGCCTAAAAATCAAAGTGTTCATAATCGCTTCAAAATGGACTTGTGTGTAGGCCTCATCGATACAAACCCAATGCAACTTGAACATTATCAAACAAACACCGCATGAGAAAGATATTGCGATCTATTCATTTTTCTAAACATGAAATTTTTTTATGACTGTGCAGTCCATATAGTCCATACATTGTTGACATGGCAGCTGACTGTACAGGTTGTATGACCGTATAGGTGACGTGGCAGTGATGCATTGGAAGTTTCATGGACCAATCATATTGTGACATGTGGAAACATTGCAAGGGTGACACATGGCACGTCCATATAGTCGAGTTGGCATGGGTTGATGTGGCAAGGTCCATACGACACATGGACGTTGATTGGACTAGCAGGATGACTGGGTAGGAGTTGACAGTTGGACAAATAATAGTTTAACACATGGTGTATTTTGGGCAAGTGTTTTGGTGCCACATGGCCCAGTCATGGGCTTCCACGTGGCACCCCTCCATTGGTCATTTTGTTTTGGAAAACATTTATTTGACTCCACGGGAGTTGAACCTGTGACCTCCAGTCCGGGCGAATGAATTGGCAGGGTCAAACTACCAACCTGTCCACTTTGTTACTTAATCAATATAGTCGCAATAATATATTTAAGGTGTAAATTGTGTTATGTCTGCGGAGTAAAGGGTCAGGGCTAGGCCCCATCCCACGGTCCTTTTATACACATATGACCACTCTTTAATACTGATGGTGCGAGAGTCATAGCTTGGCGTGGATTGTGTAATGGTTAGCCCTGGCACTACCATGTAACCGTCACCATATGACCTGGAGTACTTTGACCTTTGGCGCGGTTTAGTGGGGGTTAGGGTCAGTTGGTCGGGCTAGCCCGCTGACCAAGGTGCATAAATAGAGGCTATGACCAGGGGCTAAGTTAATCATTTAGGTGTGGAGGTATAGGTCGTGGCCACATGGGCCAAGCCTTATGACCAGGAGCAAGGAACGGAGGGGGGCTAATGCGCCAGCCTAACCCAGGGCCACATGGAGCACACATGTGACCAGGAGCCAGAGGATCAAGGGGTTGCACCCTATTTTGGCCAAAAATTGGGTTTTAAACTATATATCATTATTTTAATTGATTTTTTAAGCGGGTTTGGGGGGATTTGACCATTTTTGGAGGATCTAGAGACCTTTTTGAGGATAGATATTGGGGGGAAGTTGGGAGTTTGTTGCCAAATTCAAGCCTATATAAACCAGAGGTTCTTGGCGGCTTGAAAGGAGGTTCAAAATAGGAAAATGTTGAAGAATTGAAGAGCCAAATCCATTTTTATGCAAGGAAGCCATTGAGGAGAGCATCTTTGTAATCATTTTGGAAGTTTTATGATGTACTTTTGAAGGTTTGAAGATAAATAAGAAGGCATCACCCACTGAGAAAAAGGCCCGGAGACGTAGGAGAGATTGTCTAACTCTGTTATCAACTTTTGTTGTTATGGTTTGTTGTTTCTTCATGCTTATTTCTAGATCTGTATATTGCTTAATGGCTTCCATGTTTCATCCTTAATTATTCCTCCTTCATCAAATTCCTAAATGGTTAATAAACACATGTTTTAAAAACTCAACCATAGTCTTTAAGAGATCTTTTTGGATCAGATGCATACTTAGTTCTGTAGACCCATTTACATCTGAAAATTGTTGTCCCTTTCGAAAGAGGTACAAGATCCCAAGTATCATATTCCATTAAAGAACGATATTCTTCATTCATTATTGTATCCCAATTTGGATGACTCGAAGCTTCTACAAATGTCTCTGGATCATGAATCTTTGAAACTTGATCCAAAAGAGAAGAGGCTCGCTGGAACTTTGAACGTGTTCAACACTGATATGAAGGATCGCCGACAAGACCACTAGTTGTTTCTCGTGTTGAATGAACCGATATAGGAAGTGGTGGAACTGGTATTGGTTCAAGTTCAAAGGACTCATCTGGAGTAAAGTGAGAAGGAAGAGGTGGATTTTCATCCTCATTGTCATCATCTAAAGAAAAAACCAGAATAGGAACAAAAGAAGGCACAAACTCCGAATATGGATTGCAGGCCGAAGAAGGCACAAATGTCAAATTAGGCTCACAGGACAAGAGATTTTCATCAAATTTAACATCTCTTCTAATAATAATTTCATTATAATGTGGTTGAATAAGTCTATAACCTTTGACATCTTCAGAATAACCAAAAAATATACACTTCTCACTTTTAGGCTGTAATGATTTCCTTTTCTCATCAGGAATGTGAGCCCATGCTATGTTGCCAAATACACGGAAGTGACTTATATCTGGTTTAATTTTAGTCCAAGCTTTGTCCGGTGTTATACTTTTATGATCCTTTGTGGGAGTGTGATTTACTATGTAATTTTCATAGTTGATTGATTCTGCCCAATATTTTAGACTTAATCCCTTAGATTGGATCATACAATTAGCCATTTCTTTTAGTGTGCAGTCCTTTCTCTCAATACCACCATTTTTTTGTGGTGTATATGGAACAGTGTGTTGCATTTGGATGCCATGTGTAGTTTAGTAACTTGTAAAATTATTGTTCACATATTCGACTCCATTATATGTTCTTAACCTTTGAATTTGAAGTCTATATTGCTTTTCTACAAGGACCTTGTAGGCCAAAAACTTGTCAAAAAATTCACTCTTAAGTTTTAAGAAGTAAACCCAAGTATGTCTGGAAAAGTCACCAATGAAATTTAAGAGATACTTGCACCCCAAAAAAGGAGTAGAAAGTGGACAGGAGTAGAAAGTGGACCACACAAATCATTGTGAATAAGCTGTAAAGGGATTGAGGCGTGCCAAGAGGCACGTTTGTCAAAATTGTCCCGATAATGTTTGTCGAGAACACAACCAGCACAAACACCATCTCTGCATGAAACAGGAGGAAGATCAGTCACCATTTGTTGATTACATAGTTGTTGCAATGAGCGATAGTTTAGATGACCAAATCACTCATGCCAAATTGTTCTCAAGTCATCGCTATGAGCAACAAAAATTGATGAAAAAGATGATGACCCAAAGTTGTCAAACTTGTACAACTTGGTAATATCATCAGCAATTCCAGTTGCAATAACATGCTTAGGATCTTTTAGATCCTTGATTACAACTTGGTGAGGTGAAAACTCTATGGTTTTAACTTCACTTGAATGAGTGATTTGATATACTGATAGAAGGTTACAAGAAAGACTTGGAACAGATAATACATCATTGAAATAACCATTATATACTTGAATTGTTCTAGATCCTACAACACTAAGAGATCTATCATCACCAACAAATATTTTCTTGGTGTTACATTCATTTAGAGCAGAAAATATGTCTTTATCCTTGGCCATATGATAAGATGCTCCAAAATCAATAAGCCACTCATCAAAAGAAGAAGTAGAAGTTGTATTGAAGGAGAAACTAGAAGCGGAAAGTTCATGTCCATGAGAAGAAGAATAAGAAGTAGAATCAATACTAATGTTGTGCTTCTTAATTATTGTTTTTGAATTTTCCATCTCTTGAAACATTTGGACTCATCATGACCATCTTTATCACAAAAGTTACAATGTATGTTAGTTTTCTTATTTTTATATTTTGCTCATTTTTCACCATTAGGAGTTGAAGTTATCTGAGCGGGTTTGGGACCCTTATGTTGCTTTTTGTTGTAGTGAGGATGTTTCTTCTTGGGATACTTGGGTTTATCTTTCTACTGGGAAACTAAGGCTTTGTTGGAGGTACCTTCAATGTTGATCACTCCAAGTTGTACAAGCTTATCTTCCTCTGTAATCAAAGAAACACAAAAGGACTCAAGAGTGGGTTTTTGATAATCTTTCCCTAGAGCCTCTCTCATGGAATAAAAGGTAGATACAAACACATAATATGCACTACCTAGCTTAGAAAGAATAAGATAGATGAAACGCTCTTCCTCCATTTTTATCTCACATTCTTCACATAAAATTATGAGTGTTTTAAACTTAGATATATAGTCTCCAAGGCAAGAAAAATCACTTGGACTTAAGTTCAGTACTTGATTTTCTAATTGTTGTGCTCGAATAATATTGAGTTTACCCAACACAAATTCAATCTTTTCCCAAGCTTCTTCGAGGTCATCAATTTCTTTAAGGTGGAACCTTAAATCAAGAGAGATGAACATTATGATTAGTTAACATGCTTTGTCACTCATATTAGCCCATTTGACTTTCTTATCATCATCAGTGGGTGTTTTTCCTTTCCTAGGGTAATTCGGCACAAGCCTTTACTTCTTAATAAATCTTCTATATGATATTTCCATTGGAAGTAGTTGGTGTTGGTAAGCAAGATATTACTTGTATAAGACATATTAAATATGTAGATAATATGGATTTAAAAATTGAAATTGATGATATCGATAGAAATATCTTGAAAAGTTATGCAGTTTAAAAAAACCGGCACTGAAAATGGACTTCGGATGTGAGAGTTATTCCCTTTTAAAAAAAAAGGCATAAACGGTAACCAAAGGACCACGTGATAGTGTGAGTTTCTTTATGAAGTGACCCGCTTTTATAAAGAGAAGTGATGATCACTTTTACAATGAAGTTACTTTATAAAAGAAAAGTTGCATGCAAAATAAATAACTCTAAAATAAAATATTAAAGCTACTTATAGTGAACCTTTTCAAAAAAAAGTAACAAAAGAGAGACTTGAACTTAAGACCTCTTACTTAATAAGGAAAATTTTAACAAAATGGTCTAGCAAAACATATTGTATTTTTTAGGAAGAGGAATGGGGTTGTTGTTGTTGTTTTATTGTGGAAGACGGCTTTGGAGAGTGTGCTAAAAAAAAACCCTTTTCACACAAGAAAAAAATTCCGCTTCTCGATGACAACAAGGGTTAGATCTCAGTTAGCTTACCCGGAAGGTGCACCTTTTCCTATATGTTTTTTGTTTTCCCAAGATTGCACAGGGCACGGGGCAAAGAGAATACGTAGATCTAAAAGAGTAGAAACCCAAAAATAAATAATACAAAACTGAATTAAAGCCAAAATTATACTCTACAAAAAAAATTAAAATACGTATCCAGGCTTTATACCTTCGGATCTAACTGAAATGGTCGTATCTTGGGAAAAAAGAATTCTTTTTGAGTGAAACAAAAAATGTTCCTGAATGAAATGACCACTCAGGACGCAATGGAACAGTACTCTCAGCCTATAAATGTATGGAAATGATAGAAAATGGATATGAGGAAACCGGATTTATGATCTCGATCTACAACAGGAGTGGGTCTTCAAACAAGATCTGATACCATGTTCGACAACACAAGTATTACAATAGAGGAAGAACACCTTTAGTAACCACTCAAATAACCAAATCAAATATCAACACACCGATGTTTTCACATGGTAAAACCCTTACAGGGAAACATCCACAACCCCATCCAACGCGGCCACTTGGAGCAGTTTATTAATGCAAAAGAAAAAGATTACAGAAAGATTTTACAAGAGAGTTTCTCACAATCGATCATTGAAAAATGAACCTCCATGCTCTTTAAATAGAGATCATGGACCAATTGGGTGTTAATCCACAGATCAATGGCCATTAAGATCAAGGAGAATATGAACCGTTGGATCACTCTATGTCAGGAACATATCGTGACCATTGGATTTACTACCTACAAATGCATACTAATGCATACTAAAGAAACACACTAAGAAACACACTTTTACCTAATGACACATTAGACCAAGTAGATATTGTTGGATCATGTTGTCATTGATGCCGATGGTTTGATTATTTGGGAGATTGTTGTATCATACGTCATTGATGCAAATGGTTTGGTTTGATTGATGTCAAGCAATTGATTGACTGATGATTGATGAAAAATGAATATGCATTGATGATAATCATAGATGTCCAAGTGGAAACTAATTGATAAATATGGATCATTGATATGATGCATTGATGAATATGGATCAATGAGTTTTCATTGATACATGATGCATAATTGATATATATGATGCAAAGATGAATCATTATTGTCTTATCATGGTTGATAAGGTTCACAAATGGATGAACTCCAAAGTGGTCCCCTTATGGTGAAAGCCCTCACGAGAAGATGCTTTATGGATTGAGTTATCCTAGAAGAATGGTTGGAGGACCCATGCTTGCATGTGGATTAATGAGATGAAAATCAATGAAGTTGTTGGTGAAACTATCCTAGATGGATAGTGCTTGACATGCTATTTCCAGTGGTATGTGGAATGTCACATAACTCCTCAGGATTGAGAGATATGGCTCTACGAAGTTGAAGGACCCCGATATGATGGCTTGAAGCCCCAAAAGGTCAAAGAAGTCAAAGTGCTTGAAAAGAAGAAATCATTATTTAAATGATAAAGTAAAGTGACAAAATCAAGAAAGATTATTTAAATGATAAAATTAAGTGACAAAATCAAGAAGGAATATTTAAATGATAAGTATTGGAGAACTTTCTATTCATGGAAAGTGGTTAACCCTAAAATAAGGAAAATAGGTTAAGTGACCTAGAAATGAGTTAAGTAACCTAAAAATGGGTTAAGTGACCTAGAATATAAAAGTATAAATAAGAAGCTAGGATCTCTTGTAAAATGTACATTTGGTGAGAATCTTTTTTGTGGATCAATGGAGAGCTTCTTGTGAATATCTTTTGGAGTATTGATGGAGAGCTTCTTGCGAGAGAATATTATTGGTGTGGATATCTTGAGCATGATTGAAGATCTATTCTAAGGAAGAGAGCGAGAGGAGAATCTCATGAACGCATCAAATTTTCGGCAATGTCGGAGATCTTGACGGCAAAATTCTCGAATTCACAAAAAACCCTATTTTTTGATGTCCACGTTGGTTGTCTGTGTATAGGGTGCATGTACACACGGGTTGGTTGTGTATAGGGTGAGTGTACACGTGGGATGGTTGTGTACAAGGAGCGTGGAGTGGATAAAATCATGGAGATTTGTGTTTGAGCTGGTGCCAAGCTCTTGGATGATGAGGTAGGTTCCAGATCTGCATTCTATGGCCTCAGATCTATCACTGAGACACTGGTATGGTTACATTATTGTCTTGATGGATACTATTGTTTGATGTGTTTTGAATGCTTAGGGAATTCTTGGTATGGTTTCTATGATGTGGTTTAGTTTGGTTGATTTGGTTGATGGAGTGAGAAACACTCTTGTGATTTAGTAGTGACATGATTTCTATGGTATACTAGTTGTTTATACATGATTGAGATAGCATGAGCAAGCTATTGGAGAGCTTGGATGTGTTGTGACTAGTTGTGGGTCAGTTTGGACAGTGGAAGACATAAGATAAAGTGATTGCAGGTTGCAGAGGATCTGAGCATGTGAAGAAAAGAAAAACCCTAGTTTCTTAGAAGCATACGCTTGTTGCATTATACATTGGCCACGTTCACACGTGGGCTATAGTGAGCCATGGTGCGTGCACACGCAGGTTGCACTACTGACAGGTCGCATACTTGTTGACAGATTGATATATGTTGAGGATTGTTGTCTCATCTCAATTGGTGCTAAGGGTGTAAGCCGAGTCTTGCATTATAGAGAAGGTGCTCTTACAGAGTTGTACTCTATTCAGTTGTTGCTGATAAATCCCAAGGATTGTAGTCCGTAATAAAAAGAAAATTGTACATACATCTTGTGTTCTTTGTGTTCTTTGTGTTCATTGTGGTGATGACTTGTTGATGATATATTGTTGATATATGTTGCTGATATGTGCTCACATCTAATTGGTTATAAATGACATCAATGGGTAATGAATAAATGTTGAATGCTAATTGATGAGTTTTTGCGCAAGAGGGAAGTTTTGGGAAAAAGAGCCCCACACTCATTCACCCCCCCTCTGAGTGTGGTAGGTGTGTCCAACAATTTGGATCATAGAAGGCCTTCACTACAAGCCTTAACAATCTTGAAGTAGATCCATAGACACACAAATGGATGATGAAGTTCCAATCCTTGATGAGGAAAACTATTCTACTTGGAGAATAGAGATGAGAGTGTATTTGAAGACAATGGGAGCGACTATTTGGAAGGCAACCATCGATGTATATGCTCCATTGAAGAACAAGTCAAATTTTGTAGCTCAAAGGGAAGGAAAGAAGAATAATGCATTGGCTCTCAAGACCATTCTTAGTGGACTCTCAAGACCTATCAAAGAGAGCATGGGACAATGCACTTCCGCCAAGGATCTATGGCTAAAGGTAGAGGAGACATATCAAAGCAAGGAAGAGAAAGAAGAAATTGAAGACCACTCCATCAAGATCATCAAAGGTAAAGAATCATCAAAATATCTTGAATACATTATTTCTAAATGTGATTTTGAAAACATTTCAAGTGAAGATAAAGAATCAAGTGATAATTGCACAAAGGAATATATTGAAGATGAAAGCAAAGCATTATGTGTTGATGTTGGCAAAAAGGAAGAAAGTGAAGATACTTAAAATGAAGGTAAAGAACCCTCAAAAGCCATTGATTGCAATGATGATGATGAATTTTTCTCTACAAGTGAAGAAGAAGTTGTAGAAATAGTTTGTGTAAAGCTCGATGGCATTTATCCCATGAAAAGAATAGAAGGAAATCTATTAAAACTTCAAAAGGAAATTGAAGAGGGTTTATATAGATATAGAAGTGATCATTATTATATAGACTATAACTATCTTTCAGATAATACTAATAAGTTTCTTAGGAGAAGTTTAAGGCACATCTTGAAGTTAAAAGAAATGATCAAGGAACAAGAAGAGAGCAATAAGAATCAATTAGAAGAAAAGGAAGAAGAGATCACAAGACTAAAATATGGGAAAGAAGATATGAATGTAGAAGAAGAGATTAGCAAAAGTTTTGAAACTATTGTCCATATCAAGACCCAAATTGAAGAAGCCAAAAGAATAGAGGAACTATTGAAGATTCAAATAAATGAAAAGGAAGATTCATGTTGCAAATTAGAAGCTGAAATTGTTGACCTTAGAAGGAAGGTGGAAAAGTCAAACAAATTCTTGAATAGCTCAAGAATCTTGGATGAGATATTGGAATGTCAAAGACCATCATGTGATAAATCAGGTCTTGGATACAAAGGAGAAGATAAACATGTTGAAGAAAGCACCTCAAAGAAGCATGAGATAAGTCCATCAAAGAAGGAAGACAATATTGCAAAACAACCATCTACACAAGGAAAAGAAAATTTCAAAAGATCAAAGCAAGGAAGACATCAAGAAGTCATTATTGGGACACCAAAGCAAAGGTATGAAAGTGTTTTTAATGGGTATTGCTATTCATGTAATGGATATGGTCACAAATCATTTGAGTGTAGATCTTATGAAACAAGATATAATGGAAGAATCTATAACACCATGAGGTGTTGGAGATGTGATCAAGTAGGACACATTGTTGTTCATTGTAACTCCATGAGATGCTACAACTGTAGTGAATTTGGCCACAAATCCCAAGAGTGTTGGAACAGAAGAAGAAATTCCATGATGAGGACTTCACATAGCATGACTAGAAGAAGGAATGAAGTAAGAAAGGGAGCCATCTTTGAAAATATGGATACTCAGAGCTCAAGTTCTTAAGAGAAGGGTCATCTACAGAAGTGGGTGAAGAAGACAAAGGAGCCAGATCAGAATGAAATATTGAAGGGAAGTTCAAAAGTGTCATCTACTAAGGCACACACAAGTAACAGTGGTGACAGTCACGTGTACACACATGCTGACCTTGAATAAGTCGCGTACACACGCGCTTAGTTGTGCAGCAGGCCGCATGTCTGTTGTAAAGCCTTGGGAAAAAGGCAATGCACATGGCTTGGAGTTTGATGTGATGGTATAACTTTGTATTGCAGGGTCTGACATTATTTATTGCAGGTTCTGACACTGTTTGCTACAGGTTTTCATGGTGAGATCACACAATGATATAATATAAAATAAATCTTGGGTGCATGGAACTAACCCATGAGTATGGATTGATGTTGATCTGCTGGGATTAATCATTTTGTGATGATGGTGGTGTACATGGCTTGTATATCTTATGATGTATTATTGGAAGCATATGTTGATATCATGGTGCATGCATTTTGCATATGGATTGGGATACATATTGTGACATATGGTTGGATGATTGGAACATGTTTTATGGAGGACTTGGCATACATGTATGGGACTCATCATTTTGTGGTATTGGTGCATAGTAGTACACTCATATATGATGCACATGGTTGACATATTGGTGGATGCACATGATTGGCATAATTGGTAGATGCACATGTTGGCATATTGGTAGATGCACATGTTGGCATATTGTGGATACATTTTCATGGATGATATCTTTTGGCACATGGTTGATGTACATGGGTGTTGTGCATGGTGGGAACATTTTGGTACATGATGCACTTGGTGGATATATTGTTCATGATTCTCTATTTCATTGTTGACATATATTTTGTTTCAAGATGAATGGTATAGCATAAGTTTGATGCATGAACAGGTTAAAAGATCGTCATATGGTAGCATATTTCTCATCTTGCAGAGAAGATAGGGGGAGACATACCCTTAGGGGGAGTCATTCTTCTTCCCATGATTCTAGGAGGAGATATTTATCAGATATACACCTAGAAAAGATTACTATATTTCAAGAAAAGAGCACAGTGGCATAATTCCAAGAGGAGCAATGGTCACAGGGGGAGTATGTTCGATGTATTTTCAGCATTACATCAAAGTGATATCCCTTGTTCAAAAGGGGAGAGATTATTCAGAGAAAGATCAAAGGCATTCAGATAGGGGGAGAAACCCCAAGGAGAGTTCAAGCAAGGGAAACAACCCCAAGAGGAGAATGGCCCTTTTCCATTGATGTCAAAGGGGGAGAGATAATCACATTGATGTGATTGATGTCTATTGATGTGGAGAGATAGTCACATTGACTATTGATGAAGAGCATGCCTTGTCTACATGTTGACATCAATAATTGGTAATTGGAGCTGACATCAATGTTGGTATTGCCATCAATGCCAAAGGGGGAGATTGTTGGATCATGTTGTCATTGATGCCAATGGTTTGATTATTTTTGAGATTGTTGGATCATACACCATTGATGCAAATGGTTTAGTTTGATTGATGTCAAGTAATTGATTGATTGATGATTGATGAAAAATGAATATGCATTGATGAGAATTATAGATGTCCAAGTGGAAACCAATTGATAAAGATGGATCATTGATATGATGCATTGATGAAGATGGATCATTGAGTTGTCATTGATACATGATGCATAGTTGATATATATGATGCAGCGGTGAATTGAAGCAAAGATGAATCATTTTTGTTTTACCATGGTTGATAAGGTGCACAAATGGATGAACTCCAAAGTGGTCCCCTTATGGTGAAAGCCCTCATGGGAATACACTTTACGAATTGAGTTATCCTAGAAGAATGATTAGAGGACCCATGATTGCATGTGGATTAATGAGATGAAGATCAATGAATTTTTTGGTGAAACTATCCTAGATGGATATTTCTTGACATGCCATTTCTGGTGGTATGTGGAATGTCACATAACTCCTCACTATTTGAGAGTTATGGATCTACGAAGTTGAAGGACCCTGATATGATGACTTGAAGCCCCAAAAGGTCAAAGTAGTCAAAGTGCTTGAAAAGAAGAAATCATTATTTAAATGATAAAGTAAAGTGACAAAATCAAGAAAGATTATTTAAATGATAAAATGAAGTGACAAAATCAAGAAGGAATATTTAAATGATAAAGTATTGGATAACTTTCTATTCATGGAAAGTGGTTAACCATAAAATAAGGAAAATAGGTTAAGAGACCTAGAAATGAATTAAGTAACCTAAAAATGGGTTAAGTGACCTAGAAGATGAAAGTATAAATAAGAAGCTAGGACCTCTTGTAAAATGTACATTTGGTGAGAATATTTTTTGTGGATCAATGGAGAGCTTCTAGTGAATATATTTTGGAGTATTGATGGAGAGTTTCTTGTGAGAGAAAATTATTGGTGTGGATCTCTTGAGCATGATTGAAGATCTATTCTAAGGAAGAGAGCGAGAGGAGGATCTCATGAACGCATAAAAGTTTCGTCAATGTCAGAGATCTTGACAACAAAATTCTCGGATTCACAGAAAACCCTATTTTATGATGTCCACGTGGACTGTCTATGTATAGGGTGCATGTACACGCGGACTGGCTATGTATAGGGTGAGTGTACACACAGGTTGACTGTGTACAGGGAGCGTGGAGTGGATAAAATCATAGAGATTTGTGTTTGAGCTGGTGCCAAGCTCTTGGATGATGAGGCAGGTTCTAGATCTGCATTCTGTGGCCTCAAATCTATCACCAAGACACTGGTATGGTTACATTATTGTCTTGATGGATACTATTGTTTGATGTGTTGTGAATACTTAGGGAATTCTTGGTATGGCTTCTATGATGTGGTTCAGTGTGGTTGATTTGGTTGATGGAATGAGAAGCACTCTTGTGATTCAGTAGTGACATGATTACTATGGTATACTAGTTGTTTATACATGATTGAGATAGCATGAGCAAGCTATTGGAAAGCTTGGATGTGTTGTGACTAGCTGTGGGTCAGTTTGGATGGTGGAAGATAGAAGAGAAAGTGATTGCAAGTTGCAGAGGATCTAATCATGTGAAGAAAATAAAAACCCTAGTTTCTTAGAAGCATACGCTTGTTGCATTATACATTGGCCACGTTCACACGCGGGCTGTAGTAATCCATGGCGTGTGCACACGTGGGCTGCACTACTGACAGGTCGCGTACCTATTGACAGATTGATATATGTTGAGGATTGTTGCCTCATCTCAGTTGGTGCTGAGGGTGTAAGCTGATTCTTGCATTATAGAGCAGGTTCTCTTATAGAGTTGTACTCTATTCAGTTGTTGCTGATAAACCCCAAGGATTGTAGTCCGTAATAAAAAGAAAATTGTACATACATCTTGTGTTTTTTGTGTTCATTATGTTGATGACTTGTTGATGATATATTGTTGATATATGTTGTTGATATGTGCTCACATCTAACTGGTTATAAATGACAACAATGGGTAATGAATAAATGTTGAAAGCTAATTGATGAGTTTTTGTGCAAGAGGGAAGTTTTGGGAAAAAGAGGCCCACACTCATTCACCCCCCCTCTAAGTGTGGTAGGCGTGTCCAATAGATTTTAACTAACTCCTAAGTGTCTAAATATCCTAACACAGTAATTTTTTGCATTGGTACCAATCTTTCACGGTCTCTTTGTGCACACCCCACCATTTTGCAGGTGTTTCCTTGAGTGTTATATCCAAAGCTAAGAGCCTCTGATTTGGTAACACTTCATCTTTATATCTTGTTAGGAATTCTTATAAGTCATTCACGCCATGAAATCTATGAGGTTATCTTATCTCTGTACCTATCCATCATACTGCGCGGTCTATTCTTGCACATCTTCTTATGGAGACTTCATGTAATCCTTGCTACTGATTTTCCAACCCTATATGTGAGTCTGACGTGCATGATGTGATACTTCTCCAACTAAGTACCCCATATGCAGTTGGATTCACATAGTCTTCTTCTGGCATGATTGTTCTATACAGCTGGTTAATTTCCTCCAGGTATAAGCAAGTGGGTTCTACAAACCTTTCTCCTTCTGATGGATCTAATGGTGCAATGAATCTATACTCTCCTGAATCGAATTTCATCTTCCTTATATTCAAATTTATTATGGTCTGATTTTCAAACACCCAATCCATTCCAAGTAGTGTTGGATACGGTGTTGTGCCATCCTCTATTTCTCATACTTCGAAGTCAGCCTTGGTGTGCACTCCATCTAGATCTACTATCACACCCTTTAGCCTTCCAATTGGTAGAACTCTGTGTTGATTTGCTAGTTTGAGTAGAACAGGTGAATATCCTAATGTGATCTCTCCCATACATTTCCATGTCTTCTTGGGTAATGTGTTCACCTTAGAGCCTAAATCTAGTATGATGTCCCCCGTATTGAAATTTCCAATGTTAGCATTTAATCTGAATTCCTTGCTTGTCCTCCTTCTTGTATGCAGGTGATTGACTATTTTATGTTTGAGTTTACTCTCTACCTCGGAGTTACATTTTTCTAGCATATTTTGCAAAATTTTAACAAATGATTGGTCATTTAATAGCTTAACACAGGATTGCAAAAAATCCTTTATGGTACTTACTTGTCCCATAGGTTGTGCTTCATTAGTATGATCCAGTGATGAAGGCATCTCATACATTGGTCCTTCCTGAGTATGTTGCACAGTTTATGTAGATGCAATGTTTGGCTTAAAGAATTATTGCTTGGATTGCTAGAATATCCCCTTTTAGTTCTGCGCATCAAACTGCTTATGTGGTTCATCATTCTTCTTCACCCATTGGTGTTGTGCTGGATCTTGTCTTACTTCATCATTTCCTATCTTATTTCCTCCATGCGTAACTATCTTGATATTTATTCTGTCATCCCTTTCTTCTACACAAATCCATTGAACATTATGATTGTTCTAATTTCTCTTTTCCTAGATCATCCCCAATAGTGTCAGACAGTCTTCTATATCTTGATCCGATTCGCGACAATACATACATGTCACAGGTGGAAGTGGACATTCTCTTGCATAGTGTCCTAGTTGTTGACAGTTGTGACATACCACTGGTCCTCTGCCTCTTCCAAATCCTCCTCTTCCTCATCCTCCACCTTTGTATCCAGTTCGATCTCCTCGCGGTGCATTGTACTGGGGTGCCTGGTTATACTGTGCGGGATTATATTGTGGTTGCACGGTATTGTACTATGGCTATGCAGTGTTATAATGTTGTGGCGCAATGTTATATGGGCCTGATACTTGGTTGAAATGAGATGCATCTTTTCTTGTCATCATCTTTTCTTGCACCTGCAGGTATCTAATGTACATTCCCTCATTTGCTCCATTGTCTGAGAATCTTTGTCATCATGGCCTACTGACTTGCAAAAGTTGCAATATGAACTCTTAGGCATTGTCTAGTATTTTTGCATCATTGGATAATGATATGGATCATGCCCTTGTGTCTTACAGATATCACACCGTATTCCTCCTAATGGAAAAGGGTTTGGAAGTCATGTTTCCATGTACTGTGCGAATGTTGGACATTCATTCTTGTGGTGTCCTTCTGTCCTACATGTGGTACACCAAACAACTTCTCTTTTGTCCTTACCCCTGTTCTAGTTTAGTTGAAATGTTAAATTCTTCATATCCTCCTTCAACTTCTCTATGGTTGGATCTGTATTCTGATATTGGCTCTCTTTTAGTTGTAGGGCTACCTGGAGAGCCTGTTCCTGAGTTTGAAACTTTTTTTGTCTCAAAGGGTACTTCAAGTGTGGTAGCAGAGAATTGACAAACATACACTTATGTTGCATGTCTGTCATGACATATTTTATCTTTACCTTCAATCGTTTGAATCTCTGGTCAATATCCCACACAGATTCTCCTGGTTTATGTATGATCTTGATCATCTCATTCATGTACTGATCTTTTGAGCTAGGTTTCTGGAATTCATTTATCAATAGCTTCTTGATATCCACAATCATTCTGGTTGTCCCTGGTGGACTATTTGCGGCTAAGTTCATGTACCAATCCAATGCATGATCTCTTAACATGATGGATAACTGCACAAGTTTAGTGTCCTCATATGTGATCTGTTTTGCTTCCGAGATATTTTCACAAATGAACAAGTGCTTCTCAGGGTCCTCCAATGCCTCTCCCTTAAATTATGGTAATCTGATGGTGGGATCATGTCCTTCCATCATGAATTTTGAACTACTACCTTCGCACGGTGTAGATACTTGGCTACCACTTCCTAAAATGGCTCCTCCAGTTGCTTCTCCTTGACAAGATGTACTTCATGTTGTCTTCCTTCCAAATTTGGTTGTCTAAATGGTGGTGGTATTATAGGTGTATTAGTCACACAGGGTTTATGGGTTCCACACTGACACTGATATGGATAGGAGTGTTTCCTTTTGTTCCTATTATTGGACCTCTTATCTTCCTTTCATATGTCATGTGCAGTATTTCCTCCATCTGCTCCACAGCCTAGAGATCCTCTACCTCTTCTTCATCACTTTCCAATCCTTTCCTCGTGGCTATGGCTCTCTTTTTTTTTCCATCTTATATTGGTAGGGTACTCCACTGCGCGTTCTTCCAGTTGTTTCCATGATCTTCTTGATCTAGTATTCCTCCATCATGATTGGATACAAGGCCTCCTCCTTCTTTCCTCTGTCCATTTCTTCCTCCATTTATCTGTCTCCTGTCAGTGCTTCCCCTCTTCCCCTATGCACGTAGTGAAGTTTAGTTGTCTAAGGTCATTTTCATTAAACCCTTATTATATAGTAATATATTAATGGAAGTATACAACGATCTAATATACCTACCTTGAGGTCCCTTCAAGAACTCTTTCTCTAATGCGTTATAAGACTTCATAGTATCTACTGCAAATTCTGTGATAAATCCTGCAACAATGTTGTCTAACTAGAAATCTACTGCACCCGTAAAATTATTGTCAACTTTTTGTAAGTGCGCAATATCTATAGGATTCCACTCTAGATGTCTGATTAGATTTGTAGTGTGGTTGTATTTCAACCTCAATATCTACTCTTGCAATACATGCGGGAAATTATAGAAAAATACTTCATGCAAGTCGCTAAGTACGTACTTGTCTAGGTATTCGTGTAGTGTTAAATTTGGGTTTCTATTGTCTTTCTGCACAAACTCTAGCTCATTTGTTTTCAACCATCTCTCAATTTATGCCTTCGTTGGGTTCCATGGTCTCAACATCCCCTTTTATATTCTCATTCTTTTAACATTTTTTTTCCATATCTAATATTATTTTTACGCTTCTTCAATAGATCTTAATCACTCAATCCCATTCTATTCCAACTAGTAACAGAACCATTTGTTGGTTTTACAACTACTTTATCTACTCTAATATCACCTTGTTGTCATCATTCGATGTAGGTTCAGTCTTAACAAGCCTCCAACAAAATCCCTCTAAAACTATCAGCCCTGCTAGTAAACCAAAAGGCAACACAGTACACAGGGTGACCTGCATGGTCTCACCTAAGATAGTTCTATGGATGGGTGCAATGCTCAGATGCTTGCAGCCTGGGAATAAGTGGGGATATGTGGTTGTACCTTGTAATATTCATTTATTTAGTCTAACATTTTAATTAATCAATCAATCGTACTCATGCATGTGAATATCAAATCTAAATAGTTCCTTCATTCATTCATCTAGCATTTAATCATTAACAAAAATGGATATGCATAATGTTCAATCAAATAACACAAGTTTTACCATGGTTCACCCCCTCCTAGGCTACATCCACAAAGATTTGGCTCTCAAGATCTTTTATTGTGTCTCATAACTAGATCATGTCGCACACGTTTATAGTCTTAGATCCTACAATATCAATAGGCTTCCCGATCTCTATGAGGCCGACTAGATCTCACCAGGCTCCTCAACCTACAATCTAACCCTTAGGATCGAGTTGCTTGACTCCTCCTAGATCACTAGCTTACAAAAATGTTTCAATTCTAGTCTTTCTCACTCTTCTCTCTGTATCTCTCTATCAGTTTCTCCTGTGACCCTCTCCTAGACCTCCTAAGTGCTACTTATACATACTCTTGGCTTCTCAACCATTACAATATCATGCAAAAACCCTAACCCTAGTGTAGTTAGGCCTCCCTTTCATGCGCACCTCGCATGCTTCCCTTGCACGTGCTGCTTTTCCTTCTAGATATCTTTTCTTCCACTTCATGTTTTTGTCTCCAAAAATGGCATTTTCCCCAAAATGGGCCTTCTCCCAACACACATCATCCAATAATGCAGAAGAAAGAAAAAATGTAGGAAGCATTAGCACAGAAAGAGAAAGAAGAGACCTTGAAGACAATAGTAGTGAGTAGTGACAGATTCAAACTCACACAAGAAATGTTGAAGGTAGATGAAAACACAACACAGAGATGAGTAAAGGACATGGAACATCTAAAGTTGGTTTTGGTGAACATACCCACAAAATAATTATATGGACTACAAGCAAGTGTAATGCAGGAAGTACGATATAGAGCTGGGGAAAATTCCACCAACCTAGCGCTCAACCGCGAAGTGAAGGAAATTTTGGAAGTGACAGGTGAGAAGATCATGCTGCAGAAGAAGGAGGAGAAGAAGTGTGTAGATAACCTAGAAAGGAAACTTGTAGAAGTATACAATACAATCTGAGACTCTGTGTAGGCACAATAGGTTACAACAGAAGCGAAGATACAAAATAGTGTGCACACAATGGATAAGTACAAACAAGAGATAGAGAACTTAATAGAGAAATTAAATCTGAGAACACCTTTATAAGCACAGGAGTAGAGAGAGAAGGAACATACTTCAAAGGTAGAGAGTATAGTGCAGGAGGTTAAAGAAGTGGTAGAACTACATGACAGGACTACACATATTTGGACCGACATGGAAGAGGATGAGAAGATCCCGCAGCTAGAGAAGAGAGAGGAAAAAATGAACATGGTGATTCAAGACTTGAAGAAGAGGTAGAATACCATGGACATATCCCTAAGAATGAGAGTTGTGCAAGAGCTAGAAAATTTGTAGGAAGAAGTAAAGACTGTGCAGGAGGAGAAACAAGAAAGGCATGCTTAGTTGGATCCATTTCAACAACAAGCCAAAGGAATGATAGACAATATCTAGATAGAGAAAGGAAGATGGGAACAAGTGCTAGCAGAAAGCAGAGAAGTATTGAAAGATCTTGTGATAGAGCGGGTTTTGGAGACACTGGAAGGAAAAAGCACATAGGACAAGAGAAGAGTGATAGCATTGGAAGCAAAATTTCATGCATTTGAGGTAGCACTGTAGAAGGTGATATAATTTTGTGTGGCTTGGGACGAGCCACATGTTAGTGTTGGGGGCCTATTGGAGTAGGCATGTTTGGGAGAAAAACACAGATAATGAGGCAGATTGAACTAATAGGGAGAGTGCGCCACATTTTGAGGAAAAGTAACATGGGCGATAGGATTTATGAAAATCCGACGCAGATGTGGACAAACCTAGCCATGTTAGGGTTAGGGTTTTGGAATCATACTGTAATGGTTTAACCCAATTTTGTAATATAAATAGAATAAGTTTAAGGTAGAAGGGGGAATCTATCTAGGTATCGAATCCATATCTTAGAGTGTGTGAAACAAGTCTTTTTTGGAGATTCTTTTGGATTTGTTTGAGTCTTGGTATGGTTGAGAGCTATGGAGCTTGGATGCAGTAAGTCTAGAGACGTAGTTGAGGGTCAAGTCGCAAGCTATGGATCTTGGTGTGATACTGGTCTGCCTCACTACTCTTTATTATGATGTAATGCACATAACACCTTTTGATTAATAAGAAAAGAAAAAGAATATATTTGTGGACATATCCCTGGGGGGGTGAACTATGGTAAAACCTTATGTGCAATGTGTCTGAATGTGTCTAAATGTTTTACTCTTTCTACAGTTATGATTGAATGGTTAGATAGATGAATGAATGAATTTACTTACAAGGTGCACTAGAATAGACCTGCATAATACATATTATGAATGAATGAATGAATGAATGGTTATAATGAATATTATAATAGAATGCATGTTTAATTAGAAATAATAATTAAGAAAGAAGATTCCTCAATCTCTTCCATGACTAGAAACACATGTGTCCTGTAGTCCCCCATAAACCATGTCATATGAGACTGCATTGTGCACTCTATGCATGGTGTAGCCTCCTGGTTTACTAAAAGGGCCGATGGTGATAAGGGTTTTCTTGGAGAACTGAGGTAGAACCTAAGTCATCCCATAAGTCCAACAATGATATGTGATATGTGCTCCTCCCAGGTAGCACTATAAACCAATATATCATCCAAATAGAATTGAAAAATGGATCTAGATATGGACGTAATACATCATTTATTAGTCTCATAAATACAGTTGGTGAATTACATAAACTAAATGGCATGACTAACCATTCATACAAACCTTTCCTTGTCTTGAAATAAATATTCTAGGTGTCTTCTTCCTTGATGTGTACCTGGTGGTATCCTGATTTGAAATCCAACTTGGTGAAATATTTTATGTGTTGCAAATGATGTGACATATCATCGATCGTGGGCGGAGGGTATTGATTTTTTAGTGTAATCTTGTTTAATGTTCTATAGTCAATACACATTCGTCAAGTACCATCCTTATTTGGTACAATTATGATAGGTGACCCACAAGGAGACGTGCTTGGTTGAATCACACCATGTTCCAATAGTGTTACACATCAAAATTACTCGCTCCAATGATGACCTATTTTCATCATTACTAGTGTCACAAACATCATACTGTCATCTTGCCTATGTCGTGTCTCTAACGACATCATAGGGACACTTAAGACACCTTCAAAGACTAGTTTAAGAAGGAGAAATCACATGACAAAGAGTACAAATATTTTACCATGGAAAAGACCACTTAAAAATGATTTTTCAAGGGCAACGCTCCCCTACCCACTGTCAGGGAGTGCCAATGCTCCCTACCCCTCTTTGGGGGAGCGTTGCAACACTCAGGACACCATTCTGGGGGAGCGTTGAGATTTTTTGAAGGAAATTTGGGTAGCTCTCCCCTTCCCACTGTCAGGGAGTGCTAGCGCTATGTACCCTCCTTTGGGGGAGCATTGCAACACTCTGTGCACCCTTTTGGGGGAGCTCTGGCCTGTTTGAGAAAATTTTGGGTTGTTGAGGAAAATTAGAGAAAAATCCTCTTCATCTTGGAAATCAGTTGGATTCAAATCTGAGGTCAAGTATGGATCTTAGGGAGGATCCACAAATGAATGAGAAAGAACCTCAACCTCTCCTAAGAATCTCTAAGGTAGTTGGGTCTCTCCAAGATTATATAAGGAGGCCTTCTCATGGTAAAAGCATATATGGAGATTGAGAGAGATACCTAACTTATGATCTCATGAGAAATGGTATAGAGAGACATTGAAGGCATCAAAATTATGATCTCATAAGGGATATTTATCAGTGAAAGTTATAGTCATTCTGATCGTGGAACTTTTGAGAAAGGGTCTAGACAAAGAGAGCTTGGTGAAGTTGTTGCATCTACATCATGGTTGTAAGAACTTTTCTTTGTTTTCATTAATATATATATGTGCTTGGCGTGTTTCCTTAAAATTCGTGTGTGTTTCATGAATTTGTTCTTTTTGATAGATCTGTTTCGAAGCTAATCATGGTAGGAATAGGAAGTATGTTTTGTTGTTGTTGTTCCTTCGATTGCAGGACTTTCTGAAGAATTTGGAGATCAAGATCAGCCTGAATCGAGCAAGGACAAATGTTATTAAAGGTATTTATATTCCTTTCTTCTTATTCCTCAACTAGTTTAGCTTCATTAGAAGGAATTTCAGTGTTCAACATTTGCACCTTTCTATCTTGATTATAGGGGTCTAGTATCCAAGAGAGAATCCACTTATCCACAGGGGGATTTCTCTATAACATAAATTTGCGACTCCACTGGGGAAATCGAAACTTTCAGTTTTGATTTCCTTCCTAGATCTTGTTTTATCCTTTTCTCATTTTTTTGATCTTATTCATACTATGTCTCTAATTCTTGGATGTGTTGATTGGCTCTTTGCTTCATCCTACACACTTTGAATTTATGAGTTTGCTTGATTTTTTGGATTTCTTGGAATTTTTTTCAATTTTGAGAGGCTAGCGCTCCCCTGCCTCTGCTACCAGAGTACTGGCACTCCCTACCAGGCTTCCACAGATTGTTGCAACACTCTAGTGCCCTTGACACCAGAGCACTGCTCTTTTTTTGTTAGAAATCTTGTAGGGAGCTAATCCCTGAGTCTATTTCTTGATGTTTTCATCTGCTCAGAGTTCTTATCACCTCAGTGTATATTTTTTTTATCCTCCAACCTTTTAATTTCTGATAATTCATGATGCTTTGTTTGGGTTTGTAACATCTATTTCTTCTTTACTTTGAGTCACTCTTCTTCTTTCGATATTTAGAGTCGATTTATTGCTTTCTCCTTTATCTGATGGTATGAACGTCGTTGTAATAAAACTCAAATATATATGCACTATTCCATTCTATATTTGAGGTGTTTTCCCCAAGAAATTCATGGTTTTCCATCATCCATTAACCTTCTCCTACCTTCACTAGCAATTTCACCAATTTTCATGCATTCTGGGTGAGTTTTTTGCAATTGTTTGCCCTTTTTCTGAGTTTCTGGGAGGATTATCACCCCCCCCCCCCAACTAGGCCATACCAGAGCGCCATAACTCTCCTACAATGTTTTAGGGAGTGTTTCAACACTCTGTGCCCTTGTGTTAGGGAGTGCTAGTCTCTTTTTTGAGAGTTTTTTGCCTTCTTCTACTCAGTCTTTTGCAACATGTTTTGCAGAGATCTTTACCCAGAGTATGTGGTTGGTTTTGAAGTTGTTTGGATTGGTTTTTTATGTTTTTTTATTCTTATCACTCCCTATTTTATTTATTGGACCTTGAAACCTTTTTCAAAAATGTGAAATTGCCTTTTCTAGATGCTTTTTTGACAGGATGGTTTTGAGTGATTTCTCTTTCTCCCTATCATTTCTTGGATTCTTCTCTGCATTTTATTGTATTCCTTGAATGCTTGATTGGTTGTAGAATCCTTGATGGTGTTATTTCTTGTTAAAACAAGTTTCTACTTTTTTTCTTTCATACCTCATTGCCTTGAGTGCATGCTTTGTTTGTAGCCCTTTTGTTTCGTGTCTTTTGCATCTGCATAGGAATCTTTTTCCTGATTGAAAGTAGTGGAGCATTGAAGGTTTTGGATTTACTTTCTGTATATGTCATAGTCAAACAAAGAAGATAAATGCATTTTTTATTTTAGGTAGTGAAAATAGCTTGCATTTTAAGTAGTGTAATTGCATGTTTTTTGGCTTTTTTGGGACATTGTGCATCTGTAATGATGAATGTTTTCTCTTTCTCATAGAATAGATTTCACCGAAATTAAAAGATTGCATATTCATCTCTTTGCATAAATTTCGAGTCAATCAAAACACCATATTTTCCACATGCCATTTTCCTTTTGAGTAACAACAACCTTAAAAATAAAGCGCTAAACTAAACATTGATTAGACATTTTTATATTTTCTAGTAGCAAACCTACATTAGATTAGTAGTAGGGTTTTGGAATAGGTGTGAAAGGTAACTTTCCAAAGCTGCAAACAAACATAGAATCTTGTGTTAGGGAGTGGTGAAATCCAATTGCTACATTTTTTCCTGGGAAGCCCTTCTCACATAAGGGTCAAACCCGAGGTCACATTAAGACTGGTAGAGTTACTCACCCTGCTTTGTTAGTCTTGGTGTAGCGATTGCACGTATTATGGAGGTCGCTTGAAGGTATACCTACAATGATGAGTGGAATCCTTTCAAGTTGATTTTAGGCTAGATACCCTGCCCTTGCTCGTGGATCAGACTGTCGATTGTTTCCCCAGGCATCATTGTTGTAGTTGGTAACCTTAGTGGCCTATCTCTTTAGGTTATTTACACAAGGTGAATGTGGAGGGGCAAGTCTTCACGGTACCTGGAATCGACGTTGGCCAAACTCACTCGGGCTCCTTGGAGGGTATACCCACGACTATGTGTGGGAGCTTGCACTAGGGTGTAAGTCCATTAAGTAGGTTGTCAACGTAAATTTTCCACCTGCTCTATCTCAGCCCCTTCTTACTTTTTTCCTGCGACGTTGGATTTCATCACCGACTAGTGTGCTCATTATGAGAAGGTTTTGTTTGTTTGTTTGCTTACTATATTTTTAGCGTGTGTTGTTTGTTATCCCTAGCAGAATCTAGGTTGGATATTTATTTTTATGGCATCAATTCCTAGAATGAACAATGAAGGAACCCCTTTTCCAGGGGAACCCTTTGTTTTTCCTTCTTACAGAAATATTTGTCCTCCTTACATCACTACTTTGAGCCTTCCAGGTCTCACAATTGGGTTATCGATATGGTTTTTTTCCACTCTGATGATCTTGACTGCAAGTGCATCAGATGTAAGCACACCACCCACACATCAACCTCATGTCGACCTTTCTCCTTCTTCACCCATCAGGTCTCCTTCCATTTCTCCTTCTTTGCCTGGTAAAAGATCTCAATTGAATAGCCAAATTGATAAGAAGAAGAAGAAGAAACAGAAAGAGAAGAAGAAGAAGAACCCAAAAAGGACCAAGCCTCCAACCATATCAGATATTGGATCTAAGAAACAAGCTACTATTAATCATACTATGAGTGTTGATGAGGTCAACAAGATTAAAATGAAGAATCTGAAACCCAAATTCTCTTGCAGTCTTTGTAAGGGTGACCACTTTATGATGTATTTCCCTAGTCTTCCCAAGGTATTAGAAATGTGGTCCTCCATGTCATCAGCCCCTGCTCAACATACTGGTGAAACCCCGTCAACTAGTGACATTAAGGTTGGTAATAAGAAGACAGTTGTCAAATTTCCTTGTATGTTATGTGAAGGTGATCATTATTCTCACCTTTTTCCTCATATGGACGAGGCTTCTTCTCTTTTGGAAAAACTTCAAATCCCAACTAGTTATCGTAAGATTTCCCCCAACCCATCGTTATTTGATGGAATGGTCAATCGGGTTCCATCCTCGGTCATTCCGGTTGATCAAGTGGTCAATATAGTTTCATGCTTAATTGAACCACTTACCAAAGTAGTTGATCCAGTTCCGTCATCGATCAACCTCACTTTTCATATGAAAAGTGAAACCCAAGTGGTTTCTCTAGTTACATCTTCAGTTAATCCCACTCCTTCTATAACAAGTGCCAAAGTGGTTGCTCTGGTTACATCATTGGTCAGTCCCACCCTTCATCTGAAGAGTGCCAACGTGGGAAATCCCACTCCTCCTCTGGTGAGTGCCAAAGTGGTTGCTCCAGTCCCTTCATCAGTTAGTCCAGTTGATCATGTCATCAATTTGGTCACGTCCTTAGTTGAACTTGTTGATAAAGTGGTTGATCTGATCCCATCTTCGGTCGATCCTGCTCTCCTGTGAGAGAGTGCAACCCAAGCGGTCGATCCATTTCCACCTGTAAACCCCATTCTCCCCTTAGAGAATGAAACCCAAGTGGTCAATTTGATGTCATTATCAATCGATCCTACTCTCTTGCTAGAGAGTAAACCCGATTTTTCCCACGTTTTTCTTGTTGATACAAAATCTACCGTGCTAGGGGGCATTCCTCCTTCTCCTCTAAAAACCCCTCCAAGTAATGAGGCCATCCTTTATTATTGGGGTGCGCTAACTGGAGCTCATCTTCCCTCTCACATTCCTTTCAAGATTACAGTACAAGTTTTTGGTCAGGACGTTACTCATGCACTGATAGATGAAGGTTCGTTCGTTAGTATTTTTTCCTCTATTGCTTGGCAAGATTTGGCTTATCCTAAGCTTGTGTCGGTTACCTAGAATCTGTTCACTTTTAACAAAAGAACTAGTCACCACTTAGGGATCCTTCCTCAGTTTCTCATAACTTTGGGAGGAAAACAGTCTTTATTGATGTTATGGTAGTCCAGGACCCCTTGGATTTCAATTTACTCCTTGGGAAAGATTATGTCTATGCCATGAAAGATATTGTGTCCACTCTCTTTCGTGTGATAGATTTTCCTCACGATGGAATAATGGTGAGTATTGATAAACTTTTGTTCATTGGCCCTGACTTGACCATCAATCCAATGACCTCCCTAAATGGGTCTTATATGCATTCGTTATCACCCCTGCCATAGGTCAATTATCTGGCATTGTCTCCCATGACTTCAACTTCCGATGACTTAGATCTGGTAGTTGACATGGTGATCTCGTTGGTAGGACTATTGGAGACTGATATCCTTACCCCTGTTGCGGCCCTCGACATGTGTTCCTTCCATAGCATTGTTTTTCCATCCAGTGAAGATCTCTTGGAATCCATGACCAAGTTTTGTCCCTTGACATGGTGTCCTTCCAGAGCATTATCCTCTTGGAATCCATGATCAAGAAGAAGCTACGAGCATAGTTTCTCTTCTCTGTGGAAAGCTCATTAAAAAATGAGACATAAGCTATGAGCATAGTTTTTCCTCTCTGTAACAAGCTCGTTAAAAAATGAAACAAAAATCTAGGGATTCAACCCAGATCCTTGAGCATAGTTCTTTTCCTGTGTCAAGATCATTAAAAAATGAAATAATCACCTCTCATGTCAGGTAAAGTATTTCACCAAATCTCGTAGATGTCGAGTCGAGTATTTCGTTAGGTCTCATATTTGAACCTTCATTTCATCCACCCTTATCCTTTTTCTCCATCTAGTAGAGAAATTGGTGACAACCTCAAAGTTGGTGAATGAATTGAAGCTTGGGGGCCATGTCTCCAGCCCTTGATGATCATTCTGGAGTTAAGACACTAGATTTCAAGATGGGGGAAGAGTATCGAGCTTATTCTTTTTTCTTCGCTCGTAAAAACATGAGAATGTAATCGAGCAACCTTTTATCTCTTTTTAGGGATCGCATGGATATAAGAAAAAGGAACCCCCCTGGAGTCTTCTTTAAGCTCTTTTCAAACTCTCTAAACATGAAACTATTGTTGAGTGATCTTGCTTCCTTTCACACTCGTTAAAAGGTTTGAAAGGGCCTCTTTCAAGTGGTATTTTATCTCTTTTTTGGCCTTGCGAGACTACAATTACGAAAATGGACAACCCTAGAGTCATCTTTAAGTACTTTTCAAACTCTCTCAACATGAAAAAACACTAAGTTTTCCTTCTCTAGACTCGTTAAACAATCATACATTGAAGGGACCATATGGGACTGAACCCTTACTTCTTCTGGTTCATTAAACAAAGGAAGAGGGACATGCCGAAGTTGATTTATATTGAGTATGTGTTACCCTCCTCGATATCATTAAATTAAAAAGAGGTACTTATCTATCTGTATGGGGGGGGGAATCGAAGGAAGCAAGCCAAGCAGTTTTTTAGAACATCAACAGTCACCCTTACAGTCGCCCTTAAACACGACACTTTGTTTTTGCACACATTTTAATCCTCTGAACCGATGCACTGAACCAATCACTTGAGTTTCCTTACTCATTTGGGTCACCTGACGAAAGTCATAGTATCCACTGCATTATCATTTTTTGGTCCATGTCATGTTTCTGATGTCATGCCTCAGTGTTCAAGGGAAGTATCTGCCTCGAGAGTCAACCATCACAAATTTCCTGTTTCAATACCTGTGTCAATCCATGTTATTTTGATCCACCAATTTACATCTTTGTGTCAGTTTCATGTCGTTGATGGGGGATACATCAATGCCCTCCTTCAACGCGTCTATTACTGTCGACTTCAGCACATTATTTGGGAACTATACTTAGAAACCAGTTAGTACCTTGGGACTTGCATGCCTCAATGGAAGGCCTCCTCACATCTGACAGTGGTTTTACATCATTGACCTCTAATAGGATGATTCCACGAATGTTTGGCTTTATCTCATCCATTCACATTCGATGGAATGTACTAGAGTACCTTGGGAATCATTGACATCAATGGTGATTTCCCTCACGTATATTAACGGTTTACCTCATTGACCGATAATCAAGTGGTTTCTTCCATGTTTGACATCAGGACATCTATTCACATGGTTATATTCATACTACATTGGGATCAGTAAGAAGACCCTGGGTTGACTCATCACTCTTATATGTACTTTTCCTAGGTTGCGACGGAGTTTCTTTTGAACATTGACACATATACTGTCAATTAGATCCACTTTGTATTGGTCGTGGCTATGTCTTGTCATCTTGTATATCCACTAGGTATTCTTTGTGGATATGATCATTTTAGGTCATGGGAGTATAGATCCACAATGTATCTTCAATGGATATACCTTTTTGTCAATATAATTATGGATCCACAGTGTATTTTATGGTGGCCATACCTTGAAACTCTTTATCACTCAAGCATAGGTATGTCTGCCTTGGGTTTGAAACATATCATAATATTTGTTTGATGGTTGTGTACAACTTCTACTAGGTTCTCCAAGTCCATACCCTTTCTTGAAAAAGTCTACAAAGTACTTCAGTCATCAGTTCCTGTCTTCTAACTTCACACTTTGGGGGGAAATATGTTACACATCAACATTACTCACTCCAATGATGATCTATTTTCGTCATTACCAGTGTCACAAACATCATACTGTCATCTTACCTATGTGGTGTCTCTAACGACATCACAGGGACACTTAAGACACCTTCAAAGACCGGTTTAAGAAGGAGAAATCACATGAAAAAGAGTACAAAGATTTTACCATAGAAAATACCACTTAAAAATTATTTTTCGAGGGCATAGCTCCCCTACCCACTGTTAGGGAGTGCCAATGCTCCATACCCCTCTTTGGGGGAGCATTGCAACACTCAAGACACCATTCTGGGGGAGCATTAGGATTTTTTGAAGGAATTTTAGGTAGCGCTCCCCTAGCCACTGTCAAGGAGTGCTAGCACTATGTACCCTCCTTTGGGGGAGCATTGCAATGCTCTGTGCACCCTTTTGGGGGAGCGCTGGCCTGTTTGAGAAAATTTTGGGTTGTTGAGGAAAATTAGGGAAACATCCCCTTCATCTTGGAAATCAGTTGGATTTGAATCTAAGGTCAAGGAGGGATCTTAGGGAGGATCCACAACTAAAGGAGAAATATCCTCAACCTATCCCAAGAATATCTAAGGTGGTTGGGTCTCTCCAAGATTATATAAGGAGGCCTTCTCATGGTAAAAGCATATATGGAGATTGAGAGAGATACCTAACTTATGATCTCATGAGAAATGGTATAGAGAGACATTGAAGGCATCAAACTTATGATCTCATAAGGGAGATTTATCAGTGAAAGTTACAGTCATTCTGATCATGGAACTTTTGAGAAAGGGTCTGGAAAAAGAGAGCTTGGTGAATTTGTTGCATCTACATCATGGTTGTAAGCACTTTTCTTTGTTTTCATTAATATATATATGTGATTTTCCTATTTCCTTCAAATTCCTGTATGTTTCATGAATTTGTTTTTCTTGATAGATCTATTTTGAAGCTAATCATGGTAGGAATAGGAAGTATGCTTTGTTGTTGTTGTTCCTTCGATTGTAGAACTTTCTGAAGAACTTGGAGATCAAGATCAGCTTGGATCGAGCAAGGACAAATGTTATTAAAGGTATTTGTATTCCTTTCTTCTTATTCCTCAACTAGTTTAGCTTCATTAGAAGGAATGTCATTGTTCAACATTTGCACCTTTTTGTCTTGTTTATAGGGGTCTAGTATCCAAGAGAGAATCCTCTTGTCCACAAGGGTATTTCTCTATAAAAAATAGCTACTGTAACTACTTCATCACTTCATTTTATTCCAAAATGGATTGTCTATACAATATAATATTCAAAAATGGGGAGTTTGGAAATAACTATATTTTGTGGTCCACTTCCCTCTTGGGTGGTATCCTTTTAGGCTCCTAGAACACTCCTTTGTATTCTTGTATAAAATCCTCCAACTGATGCTTATTCTCTTTAGCACACCCATCTAGGGATTCATTTACTCTTATCGACTCACCTTCAATCTAATTTTCTCATAAGAAAAGTAAAACATATTTCTTAATGGAACTAATCAACTTCTTGTCTTGGTTGGCACTTGCGAGTGATGATGATGTATGACATCCCATCCTTGATTAGTTAGTATTGGTTGGATATCCACATGAATATTTCATTCCTCATATACATGTAGGGCCTTCCAAACACTAATCCACATGTGTTAAGGGGTACTACCTCCAATTCCATTTCATCAATATATCAACACTTGCAACAAATTTAATCTTACACTATTTCATTACCTTGATATCAACATCCGTGTTTACCCATCCCAATGGATATGGGCTAGGATGATAAAAAAAACCTCTAGTCCAATATTTTTGTCCAGATCTGCTACTATGATATTATCCTGTGAACTAGAGTAAAAACGAGAGTCTATCTTGGTCTCCTTGACCTGGATCTTGATGTGGAAGATTTTGGTGTTTCAAGGATAAATCCCCTATGATTTGGGTTAGATCGTGCACCCAAAGAACTAACTCTATACAAACAAAATAGTTAACAATTCATAACTTAACAAATACTAATGAGCAACAAGATGACTAACCTGGATCCTAATGTTTGGAGAAGACTCCTTGTATAAATCCCTACTCCTTGTGTGAATCCCTGCTCCAATATTTCACTCCAAATATTTCTTTGTCAACCTACACACAAAGAGAAAGACAATTGTAAGGAAGGTAGTTATAACAACTAACTCTTAACTATACTAACTTGGATCAATATGTTAGCATCAAGATAATCAAATGCATACATATATTACAAATGTAAATCAATAACACAATATTGCAATAGAAAAGATATTTCTCATCATATTAACAACATGAAATCAAATAAGGATAGAACATGATACTACGACAACACTTCTCAGAGCCAATATCTAGATTCCTCCACCTAGGTCATTGAAGATGTAGCATACCTCCCGACTCCTTCCTCCAAAAAATTCAAGGAAAGAGAATGCATCTCTTCCTAAACAAGATAAATGAGAAAGGTGTTGGAAACATGGGTTTTCAAAAATTAAGGGAAAAATATTAAAAATGCAGAGAATGGGCTTGCAAACTCAATAAAAAAACGCTAGCATAATGATGCTTCAATGGATTCCTCCTCTCCTCTACCCAATGACATGTATTTATATTTTAAAAAAAATGTTGGAGTAGTTATACATGGGCTATAGGAGGTAATTAACTAGAGAAACAAGTAAACTCCTCCCAAAAAATCACATTTTTATTTTGTTGTGCCAAATAAATGCACATGCTAACTGCTAAAGGGTAATGAGCATATAAAAAGTTGCATACATTCCTTTTCAAACCATAGGAAGAATATGAATAGCCAAAAAGAGTTTTTAAAAATATTTTGAGGAGGAAATGGGGGAATTAAGTTTGCAAGTGGGACATGGAATTAAGATTTAGGCCAACAAGAAAATCCTTGCAATGATGTGGAAAAAGATCTATAACATTTGGTCATCTCCTTCTCTTCCCAATGATGAAGGCTAATCAGATTCAACTCCTTCTGCACCGATGTGTATATAATATTCTCATCCACATCAAAGCTACTTTCAACTCAATTGCTTGAATATGTGGCTAGAAGATTATTTTCCTTTTCATCCTTCTTATGGTGCTTTGGGTTCAAATCTGGATGAATTTTCAAACACTTTTCCTTAGTTTTCCCATCAATATTGAAATGGATAAAATGGGTTGTAATATCCTTGCACTGATGTGTAGTGGATGTTGTATTCTTATAATTTACCACTTTCCACTTGTTCTTCCCCTCCTTGGAAGCTTCCTGGTGATTTTTTTGCTTGGCACCCCTTGGCTACCCTTTCTTGTGGCCCATTTTTTCCAAATATTGTGCATGTACACATGCCTTGTCCACTTTCCTTGGCATGCAAAACATAAATTTATTTTGTATATGGCTATGTAGACCCCTAATATTCTTGAGTACATTTTGGTTTTTGGGAGAGATACCTAGAACGATATCCATCAATATAAACTCGGTGGTGTACTCTTGTACACTCTACCCTTGATTTTTCTTGAGGTAGTTCCATCAACTCCATTGGTCCTCTACATACTCAATAGGGTATAATTTGGACTTTATAAGGGTTTTGAATTCCTCCCACCTAGTTACTAGTTGATCACCCTCCAACTTAAGTGTTTCCACTTGGCTTTCCCACTAGGTTAAAGCATGTCCCTCTAACTTCAATTTGGAAAATGATATCTTTTGTTCATCTATACGGTGAATGTTGAAATAAAATTCTTGTTGTTGCAGCCAATGATTCAGTTTTAATTCATTGATGTCACCTTGGTATGGATTTATGTCCACTTTTACTTCCATCTTGCATAAATACCATGAAGGGTTTATAGTACTAGAACTCGACTTCTCTTTCTCGGGTTCTTTCTGCGACTCCTTTTCTAAGTCTTTGTTATCCCCTTGTTTCCTATCTAATATGATCTCTGATTTTAATCCTCCAACTTCTCTAAACAGTCAAATATTGCTTGCTAGATCCACCATGAGGAAGGAAATATTTCAATATATGTCAACAAATTTCTCTTCCATCCTCACAAATATCTCCTCTGCTAGATTTTGATGGTTTTTATGAACATACTTGTTGGCCATGGCTAGGTTTCAATGAATTTCTTCTTAAATTGATTCTTGGATCCTTGCAACTTTCCATAAATACCCCAAAGAAACCTACTCTAATATCAAAATGATATGTAAACTACTGTGGATATTCCACTAGAAACTTTTGCCACAACAAATCTTATAATACTATGAAATCTTATATTTATGCAGTTTATTTCCTTAGATCCCAGATTTGTTATCTCTAGATTATGGATTGAATTTAAGAAATATCTAAAATATAAAATGAAAGAACATGCAAAAATACACACCATTCACACAAATGAACGTAATATTTGACTTAGGAAACCTAATATGGAAGAAAACTCAGCTAGAAGGTGAGGCCTATGCTTTGCTCTCTTTGCTTTAGTTATAAAATGCACATACAAAGGAATGAGAACTCACTATGGAGTTACCTTTTGGCATGGTGGCTTGAATGAATACTATTGAATCCTCCTCCTCCTCTATTATTCTCACAAAATACCACTCTCAGATGTTTTTCTCAGATATGGAACAAGATATAATGCAAAAAAAATAGAACCCCTTCTCCTCCTAGTGGCTCGGTATCTAACATAGCCCGATAGTCATCTAGGGGTAGGTTTTTGACTTCCTCAACCCTCAATTGTGATAAAATTTTGGACCTTATAGAATATTTTTTAAATTCCACACGTGTTTAGCCCCATATGCGTGAGTAACAGGGGTTGATGTGGCATCCTCTCGTACCATGGTGATCAACATGATAGGTCAACTTACAAGAGGCACAACTTTTTCATATGAGCTATGATTGGTGCAAATTTTTCTTCATTGGAAAGGTCTCTAAGTGTAGATCAACGTCAAGGGGTCCTTTCTAATGCTGAGAAATTTTTGACCCCCAAAAATTCCTTCCTCCTTGCATTAAAAATGATCTAATGCCATACTAGCTTGCATCTGTCTCCACTTCAAAAGGATTTTGCAAGTTTGGTAATGTGAGAACTTGTCCTTGGTTGATATTTATTTTTATCTCATTGAAATAATTATACTAATTCTTCCTCCACTGGAAAATCTTACCACTCACTTTTATGGCATGTCGTAGTCTAGATACTACTGAAAATGAAGCTACAAACTTCAGCAAGAAATGTGTTACCCCAACAAAGATCCTAACTTCAATGATAATTGTATGAATTGGCCATTTCATGATGGCCTCCATCTTTGTAGGATCTATCTTGAGTTCCCCTCCATCGACCGCATACCCCAAATACACCAATCAATGCTGAGAAAACTCACATTTATTGAGGTTAGCCATTATTTGGTGCTTCTTCAGACTATATAACACCTGCATGAGATGTGAGATATGATCCTCTCATTGTTATAACCCTAATTTGCACCATACATGCTTACCTGGCATCAGGGCATCTCAGATTCCTTCTTTGCCAAAACATTGTTGAACAACTCTTCTTAAAAACCCGTTTTATAAATACCCACATGCCCTGCTCCATTACTGCACACATGTACATGCTAGCTGACCCAAGACAACCAACGTGTACCTACAAAAACACAGAAAAAGGAAAGTTGTCGATGAAACACACAACTTTGGGTAAGTTAACTAAACCTTTCGGCCATGCATGGCCAGTCACTCAACCAAATACCTAGCTTCTTCTAGCCTATAAAAGAAGGGTTAGGGGTCCCATTTGAAAGGAGGAGAATCATAGTAAAGAAACTATACCTAATTTATCATTCCCTTTGTCCCAACCTTTAGCCATCCTTGTGAAAAGAGAAGTATAGAGAAAAGCAGTTGGAAGACAGTGGAAGAAGAGCCCAGGACCAGGATTAAGGAGTAGTAGCGGACTTTATCACTGTAAGGTATCATTGTGAAGTTAATAAATGAGTTTCTTTTCCCATCCCGCCATCTGAGATTGTCATTATTGAAATATTGATTGTATGATTGATTAAATCTCTAACCCGTTAGTTCATAGATCAAATGCATGTGGAGTTATTTATTTGTCTTTAGTGAATGTAGGTCAGCATTGGGAGGAGAGTTGCAGTCAAAGAACGACCAAGCGTGAAAAATGGATCGACATCAAACATGAAGAATAAGGTATGTCAACTTAATATCTTGAGCCTTGTATTTACACATGAGTAATGGGGGTCTAGGAATGGGATGATGGTAAAAAGTAATAATCTTTAGTTCATTTTTGCATGCATGATAAAACCCTTAATGCTAAGTCCGTAGCAGGGATTTCCCACCCACAACAGAATTGGCGACCATACTGGGGATCTCTAGGGTTTCTGGGAATGTTTTTTCTTGGGTATTTTTAAGAACTGGTTTCATTTCTTGTTTTTAATGTTTCTGCAAAAGTCTCAGCTAATAGAGATTTTGGTCTTCCATACCAGCTATCTTTTTTTCTTTGCTTGACTGCATTTTTTTTTTGAGACCCACAGAGCTACACGTGGTTTGTATAAGGTCTGCACACGTGTACTCATGCCCTACCTTCCCACATCTCGCGTGTACACGCTAACCGAGGAAGTGTCAGTCGCGTGTATGATTCCAAAAAAATTCTTTTAGAGAGGCAGTCATCCTCTCCCTTGTCAAGAATAATCCTTCTCAGGGGTTTTCTCGAACTCTTTCTAGTCTTTGTTGTTTGTAGTCTATAACTTATTTTTTACCTTAGATTGGTTTGTTCTATGAAATTTTCCTTCAATTGTTTTCTTTTTCTGTCAAAGTAAGTTTCTGATTCTTCAAGAGATTCTGGTTCTCAATATTAGTAGTCTTTGCCAGTGCTTGATTGCTTGTAGTTTCATTTTTTGAAGAGTTACAGAAGTACACACGACCTGCATAAGTTTTGCATCCATGCACACATGCTCTTACCTTAAATATATCTTGTGCACATGCTGGCTGTTGAACTGTCAGCAACGTGCCTATTGAGAAAAAAAAAAAATTAAGGAGAGGCAGTCATCCTTTCCTTGTCAAGAGTTATACCTCTCAGGGTTCGTGGTCTCTACCATAGCATCTTAGCCTAGTGTTGACGGGCGAAATTGACCGTCTGTCAACTGGGAGAGTGGAACCGGTCCGGGGTTGTCTAAATAACCCAAGCCGTTAGGAATGGACCACCCTGACGAGTTTAACGGCTCTGTTGACCGCTCTAAGCTCTCGTATGGAAACCAAAGAGAAGTGATCTGAGCTAAGAAATATAAAGGGAAACTAGAAACTAATAAAACAAAGACAAAGAACTAAACTAATAAAGGAAACTGGAAACTATTAAAGCAAATTAAACTAACTACACTAATCTAACTATAAATTACTAACTACTTATATATACAAGATACTAACTATGATTATAATAACTCAAATCAACTACCTAATTATCAGCTATGATATTCCTTATTCACAAATGTACAATATGGACAAATTATAGATTTGATTAAAACCTGTGAAACTAATGTGATCGCTGCCTTAAGACAGCCAAGAGTCTCTTTTTTGATTTTTTGTATTTATGAAATAGAAAGAAAGCTAACTGAAATTAGACAATCTAATATATATTACTGAAATTAAACAATCTAATATCAATCTAACTAAGATTACACCTATATTAAACTACTTAATTGAAACAATAAATATCTAACTAATTGACCTGGAAACGCTCCAAGTCTGCCCTATGTAAGATGACTTCTTAAGCTAGTTGGAGGAAGAAATTCACACCATTTAGTCCTTAAGCCTCTCGAAAACGATCAGCTATGCTGCTTCTTGAAGTATGTTACAGGAAAAACAAGACATAAAAGAAATCATAACAGTTTCCTGATGATAAATCTCTACAGTAAGGGAAACCTATTATGCAGAAAACTTATATAACAATTCAGCCTACGAAGAAGACAAAGCTATCATTCATAAAATGAATCAACAACTGTCATGTTCTTTATCTCTTAGGAAGGAACAAGATATGTATAACAGTAAGAAA
>ML785882.1:56957-67980 GCA_009831015.1 Picea engelmannii
CCCACATGACTTTTGGCGCTTCATCTCCTAGGGTTAGGTTTTTGGATGTCTAGGACTTTTTGCATTCTCGTTTATTGTAAAAATGTCTCTAGATTCTCACTGTAATCATCTTCTCATGGATGCGAGTAGCCGTCACATCTCTTCTCAGAGATAAGATACCACCATTCTAGCGAGTCTTTCACTCTGTACTTTTACAGTCTCTGTACATTTATTTCATTAATAGAAATCGTGTATTACTGTATATCTATGACTCTTTTTATATTTTCGCTATATCTTTGTTATATTGTTGTCTCTCTTGCAATATCTCTGAATATTTCTATGTTATATCTCCACTCTCATTTCGTGCCGAAAATAATCTGGATCAACACTCAAAGTCTAATTACAATCTACCAGTATGCTCTTTCTTAATTATCTCATTTAATATTGGTGCATCCAACGTTAAAACATTTCAAAAAATTATTCATGTGCCAAAATGCGGTTGTGCTTTCCCCACGCTCGCTTGACGTCAGCGATGCTCCTGCATCATACTCCCTCGCTTGAAAATTTTCATGGGCTCCTGTCCATGAGCTCTCGCATGGCCTGTCCATGCTTCTGGATATTTGCTTCATTTTCCCAGCTGGCATCTTCAACTGGATGTCCCTTCCACTTGACCAAGTATTCAAAGTATTCTTTTCTCCTGGTCCTCTTGCTAACTCTTTTTTCTAGTATACTTTCCATCTGTGGCTTCTCGGCAATTGGCATCTGTTTTGTCCACTGAATCTCTAGTTGTTCATCACTTTTTCCTACTTCCTCAGCTTTGTATGGGTACAAATCTGAGACATTGAATATCAGAGAAATTTCGATCCCATCGGGTAATTCAATCTCATAAGCATTTGTCCCAAATTTCTTCAAGACCTTACATGCTCTGATCTTCTTCATATTCAGTTTGTTATATGTCCCCTTCGGGAATCTTTCCTTTCTCAGATGTGCCAAAATCAAATCACCAACCTCAAATTGAAGTTGTCTCTTGTGTTGATCTACTCTGCGCTTATACTCTTGGCTCGAGTTTTGCAATCGCTCCTTCACCTGGATGTGAAGTTCCTTCATCGCTTTTGTGAAATCCTCTGCACTAGCCCTCCTAGTTGCATTATGTTATGAATCTCTCAATTCAGATACTCCTCTTGGATGCATCCCATAAAGAATTTGGAATGGAGTATGTCATGTGCTTCTATTTATTGAATCATTATAAGAAAATTTCGCCTATGGAAGAATATTGTCCCACTGACTGTGGTGTTCTGTGACCAAGCTCCTCAGCAAGTCTCCCAAACTTATGTTCACAACTTCGGTCTGCCCATCCATCTGAGGATGATAAGCTGAAATAAATGACAAGTTTGTTCCCAAATTTTTCCATAAGGTTCTCCATAAGTGTCCCATGAACTTGGTGTCTCGATCCGAAACTATGCTCCTTAGTAAGCCGTGAAGTTGAATGACCTCTTTGAAAAACAGATTTGCAATGTGAGTTGCGTCACTAGTTTTTTGACATGGTATGAAGTGTGCCATCTTAGAAAATCTATATACCACTACAAATATCGAGTCAAACCCTCTTTGTGTTATTGGAAGCCCCAATATGAAGTCCATGCTGACTGCATCCCATGGCCTGTCAGGTATGGGTAACGGTTGATAAAAACCTGCATTATGTCTATTCCCTTTTGAATGCTGAAAAATTTTGCATCTGTCCATGAATATTTTGACATCTGCTCGAATTCCTGGCCAAAAATGTGCCTCAGTCAACTTTGTGAACGTATTTTCATGACAGAAATGTCCGGCCAATCCTCCACTATCTTTCTCCTTTAGCAAATTCTCCCTCATGGAGCATTTTGGAATACAAAGTTGATTACCCCTAAATAGAAATCCATCCTAGATCATGTACTCTATCAATTGGCTTTTTTCCCTAAGAATCGGATTCTCAGTTGCTTCATACGCCTCCTTAAAATCTGGATCATCTCTGTACATGTCCCTGAGATCATCAAAACCCAGTGTTTTGACTCTGAACTCCTACAACAACAAACATTTCCTGCTCAAAGCATCAACAACTTTGTTGGCAGTTCCAGAAATATGCTTAGTTACAAAAGTAAAGTTTTGCATGTATTCAACCCATTTAACATGTCTTTGATTCAACTTCTCCTGTTGAGTCACAAATTGCAAAGCATGATTGTCACTATATAAGACAAACTCCTTAGGAATTAATTAATGTCTCCATTTTTTCAATTCCTGGATAATAGCATAGAACTCCTTATCATACATGGACTATTTTATCTTGGCTTCATTCAACTTCTCGCTGAAATATGCTATCGGCCTGTCTTCTTGACTCAAGACTACCCCTATTTCAAATCCACTTGCATCACATTTTACTTGAAATGTCTTTTGGAAATCAGGCAACACCAGAATTGGTTGTTCCATGATTTTCTTATTCAACAAATTGAAGATTTTCTTAACCTCTTCTGTCCAGTGAAAAGACTTGTGTCTCTTCTTCACTATGTCCATCATTGGTGCACTAATTCCATTGAAATTCCCAATGAACTTCCGATAGAAACTAGCCAATCCATGAAAACTTCTCACCTCAAATATACTCTTCGGTGATGGCCAATTCTTAATCACCTCCACCTTATCTGGATCCATCCTCAACTTATCTGCAGAAATAACAAACCCCAAATAAATGAGCTATGTCTTCATGAATGAGGATTTCTTCATGTTTATCATCAACTTCTCTTGCTATAGTCTCTTCATCATTGAGCCAAATGTTTCAAATGCTCTGCCTCTGTTTTACTGAAAATTAGTATGTCATCAATATACACAATGAAAAAATTTCCGATGAAATCCTTCAGGACTTCATTCATCAATCTCATGAAGGTACTTGGCGTGTTCATTAAGCCAAACGACATAACAATCCATTCATACAACCCTTCATTAGTCTTGAATGTTGTCTTCCATTCATCACCTTCTCTCATACGAATCTAGTGATATCCACTTTTTAAATCAATCTTCGAAAAAAAATTGGCTCCACTCAAGCAATCCATCTGATCATCCATCCTTGGCAATGGAAATCTGTACCTAATAGTTATCTTGTTGATTTCCCTCGAGTTAGTACACATCCTCCAGCCTCTGTCTTTCTTCAGACTGAGCATTGTAGGAACAACACATGGACTCAAGCTTTCTCTGACCAAACCTTTGTCCAATAAATCCTAGACTTGTCTTTTGACCTCTTCATTCTCCTGCGACATTAATCTGTACGCTGATTTGTTTGGTAAACTAGCTCTAGATATGAGATCAGTATGATGACTCACACTTATGATCAGTGGCAACGAACGAGGTAGTTCATCCACTAATACGTCAACAAACTCTTCCAACACTTTTTGAACCTCTTCTGGTAAATCATCTACCCTTGTAATAGTTAAAACAATCTTAGGCTTCCTGACCACAATGAATTGTGGTTCTTCATTCTTCTTAACCTCTGTAAGAAGTTCCTTCCCACTCATGAGAAGTACAATGTTGCTTACTTCAGGTTTCACCTCCTTATGTTTGATTGGAAGCAAAATGTGAGTTCTCCCATTTTTCTCTAGGGTGTATGTGTTCTTCCTCCCATCATGAATCAATGACAAACATCCATGGGAATAACATCACAGAGTATTTCATCTTTGTACCCTCCTATTTTAAATTCAACTAAACACTGTTTAGTGACATTTACCTGATGTCCTTTTTGTAGCCATGAAAACCTATATGGGCTCGGATGATCAATCGTCTCCAGCTCCAGCTTTTCTACCATCTCTGTAGAAACAATATTATTTGTGCTACCACTATCCACAATGACCTTGCATACCCTGTCCTTGGTTTTGCAAGCAGTCCAAAAAAGATTGTTCCTTTGCATTGGATTCTCCACCTCCTTCTCTAGTGTTAAGAGAACCTTTCGCATCATCAACGATCTTCCACCTTTAGCATCCTCTGCCTCAACATTCCACCTCTGTGTTTCAGCAATGTGAGCCTCACCACTTTCTTTCTTTTTGTTTGGACACTCATAAGATTTGTGTCCATTCTTTCCACATGTGAAGCATTTCACTACTCCACCTCTTCCTCTTCCTCTACCTCTGGTATGAGGAAAAATGTTTTCGTCAGCATACTGACCTCTCTGTTCGGTATGCTGCCCTCTCTATGAACTTCCACCTCTCTCAATCTGAGTTTGAGGTTTCTTCCAGTACTCCTTGGGTTTTTGATTTTTATCCCGGGCACCTGATTTGTCTCTGGGCTAACTTCTACCTCGGCCTCTTTGACCTTGTTTTCAGCTCAGCTTCTCTTCATCTTTTAGAGACATCTGATAAGCATATTCCACCATTCAGATGGTAATCATGCTCATCTCATCCTGAATGTTGTATGTTTGACCATTCATATATCTGGAAAAATTTTCATCATCACTTTCACGATGACCTGCCCCGATGTTCATCCTGTAGAATTCTTCAATGTACTCCTTCACTGTCATCATCTTCTGTCTCAATTTTTTTATTCTATGAAACAGAGTAATTTGGTAATCCATGGGAATAAAATTCACCTTCATCTTTGCGATCATCCTATCCCAACTCTTGATTTTATGCTTTCCCTTGCAGCGTCTGTCAACTTGTATCTCATCCCACCACAATGTTCCATGTCCTTTCAATCTTCTGACAGCATGTTTGACCTTTTTTTTCTCCTCGACATCTTCATAGTCAAAATATGTGTCCAGAGATCTAATCCAATATAGAATCTCTTCAACATCCAGGTTTCCTTCATATACTGGAATATCCATTTTTGCCTTAGCACCCATTCTTGCAACAACCCTAATCAGGCATTCGTTTGCTGCATCTTCTATTGTGACCTCTTCTCCTTCATGTTCGACCTCATTTTCACTTTCGAAATCACTAAGATCCCCAACACTGACTGTGAGCCTCTATGTTGTCTCCATGTCCTCGAGTCTAGCATGTAGGTCACGCATCTCTCTCTCCATGGCTGGATCAGGCATCTGCCTACCCCTTCTTCTTGGCATTTCCCTATCCTCTGGTGGATCAGGTGTTTTCCTGTCCCTTCTTCTCAGTGACATGGCTGAGATTTTCTTTCTCACTTTCCCTATCTGAAGTATACAAACAGAGTCAAGCTCTGATACCAGAACTAACACAGACCTATCAGCTCTCAGACTGAGATCTGCTCACAGGATCGTTCTTTAACCCCTTTGAGCCTGATCAACTCTTTTGATTCCCACTGGAATCTACATAACTATCGATCCACAGGTCCTTTTTGGCAACTTGCAATCTCGTGAGTTTGCAAGTCGTGGCTCCCGACTCTTCCTCTCCAAATCCGCGATACCCGAGATCGTGAAATGGTTATAGCCCTTTCTTTCGTCAGTTCCCTCCTTGCGTGACCACCGGCTAGGCTAAGTGCTAGCACTTCTTGCCTCTCGCGCCTTTTCAAGTTGAAAGGTCCAACCTTGGCACCTTTCCTTCCCGAACCCCCGAGAGGTGATATTGAATTTTATCCTCTTGTACTCACTACTCATGACATCACGTGTCGAAGGCTCGAAATTTTGTTCCCTTATCTCCCGATTCCCTAAGACGCAAGAGGTCAACAGGGTGTTGACTCCTCCAAATGTGTGACATGTGTCCGTCGGTCTACTTCTCGGGCACACCTTGCAGTTCTGCCATGTGTTTCCTCCGTGCCTCGGTTTGGCACTTCACAAATTCTCCTTTCACAACCTAGAGTACCCAACCTTTGGGCTCTCACCTCACAAACCTCTGAGTTCATGAGATTTCTAGATATCTGCCACCTATCCTCCTCTGGTGGACGACTTAGATTATTTCACGACTTCGCTACTCGTTGCTTCGGGACTTTCAGGATGAAAATATCAACCTCTTATCCTCCGATATGCCGAGACGAAAAAATTTTGACACGTCGTCTATGCGGGTCCCACAATGGAACTTTCCACCCTTTTTGGAGTTCTCAGACTTCACAACTTCACAAATCCAGATGCTGGACTTTCAGCTTTTCAACTCATGAAATCCCGAAATGGTAAACAAAGGTTTGACCTCCATGTTAGCGAGCATGCCACCTGTCCACTCTCAGATGGACGGTCCTGATTATCTTCACAGCTTCACCACTCGCGAAGTTGAAGGACTTCTCCTTCGGACCTCCGATGTCCAAGTCCCTGATACAGGTGATCTCACAACACGTGTCCTCCTTCTAGCAATCAGATTCCTTCGCTATTTTGGGACTTCGCCTTTCGCGATTTCGTGAATCTCGCTACAAGGCCTTCTGTCCTCCAACTCCCGAAACCCTGAAACAAGATTTCGTGAGTGATCCAACGGTCCTTGTTGGTTCAAATCCTATGGCCTGATTTTCTCCCAAGATTTCACCTAGAAAAACATTCATCGATAATCCTTCTTTCTCCTCTGCAAGATTTGACAATTCTCAAAACCTCGTGAATTCCCCTCGGAGAATTCCGACCGTCTGAAGCTCCCTTGATGATTTCTATGAAATGAACGTGGTGTTCTTCCATGAAATTTATCCTTCCTGCAATAACGTCATTGCACCTCCTTACAACTCTTCAAGGCACTATCCCTCTTGAGCTTAATTGAAAAAATCCTCAAGTCCTTTTGGGAAAAATTCCTGCGCTCACTCCTTGTGGAAATTCTTCAAATACTTCCAAGTATTTGAGCCTCTTTGACTCTGCGCACTCCCTACGAAAACAATCTTTCAATAACTTCACTCATTTTTCAAACACTAAGAATTCACTCAGCCTATGCACTCCTTGCACGGCTCCTATGCTTAATTTGCACTTCTTTGAGAATGAGAACAAATGATATCTCTCCTGAGCTTTCAAAGACGAACTCTAACCTTTGTCAATGCACACCTTGTGGAAAATTTCACTGCACTCCTTGCAGGAAAACTCTTGCTCAGACAGAGAAACAATTGAAACTCATTCCTTACCCTCCCTCTCTTCATATTTCATACATTAAATGTGAAATCATACATTCATGCATCAAAGCAAATGCATAACAGAGAGTAAACAAGAATAAGCATAACATTCAAGCATGCATACACAGAAAGTATTTGAACACCATGAGTCTGAATCAAGCTTCATTAATTTCAAAACTTTTGTACATGGTTTCTTCTACACAGCTCTCTGATTCTGCTCTCCTGTGCTCTCTTCTCATAATGCTAATGTTACAATGATACAAGTGAGGGTGTCTATATCTCGTTTCCCTCCTCGCTCTAAACTGTCTAATCTATGAATTCAAAGTGACCTACTTACATTTACTATTATAAATGCCTCTTAGTCCTTTAGATGAGAGCGGGACGCTCAAGGTCTGATTACAATATACCAATACGCTCTTTCTTAATTATCTCATTTAAGTTTGGCGCATCCAACGTTAAAAAATATCAAACAATTTATCATGTGCCAAAATGCATTGGCGCTTGCCCCACGCTCGCTTGAAATCGATGATGCTCCTGCATCAATCAAGCCAGTAAAAAGAACGCTAATTAAAATTTACTAGACTTTATGTTTGTAGGGTCCATCAACTAGATTAGGCTAGAGCCTTGATTTAGGTTGGAGAGGAAACTCTTCAAGGCTATAAAAAAAACATACGAGTCTGTGATAAGGAGTGTAGAAGTCCAATAAAATGGAAATTATCTGGGACCCCCCTCTAACACAGGTGCTAAACACGAGGTCGTGTACAGAAAGGTAGTATATATAACCCCCCCAAAGATAGACCAAGCGTAGTGGGGAACGCATATAGAGGACTTGTCTTGGGATTTCGTTGATCACATTTTCCACGGAGCTTTGTGGGTATTTAATTTGTTTGAGGTCCTCAGTTGTCTTCCAGAACACTTACTTTCGATACCCTTGATAGGTTTCAGGCTTGATACCCTGCTCATTGTGGTCCACCCGATTGTCGACTATACCCGCTTGGTGATTGTTCACAAGTTGGCAACCTAGTTGCCTTTATTTTAAGGACTTACACAGGTGACCATGGGGGTATACCGTAGTACCTAGGGCAGACATCGGGCCATTCTTTACAGATTATACCTAGAGGGTGCTTCCATATTCGAGTTGCACTTGCACTGGTAAGTTTCTCTAGTGTTGGTTGGTGTAACTGTTCTTCCAACTAGTTAGTCGTTTTCTTGATTTTCCTTTACGAAATTTTAGTGCATGCTCTGTGCTCCCTAGTTTTCCATAGTGAGTTAGTCAGTTGTGGATTTGGGTCTCTAGCCTAGGGTGGTAGACCACCCACTTCGTTGGTTGAGATTACTTTTCAGTCTTCCTCTTAGAAACCTAGAGCCGCCTCTTTATAGGCTTTGTTTTGATAACACTGGTTCACCATAGTCAATGTGTGAGACTTTTACAGACTTGAACAATCCTGAAAAGGGAGAACCTATGCATAATATCTTCATGGCTAAATTTCCTGGAAATACCAACCAAGGAGCCCCTTCACAAGGGGATTCTTGTGCTTTTCCCTTCTTTGGAAACGTTGGTGTCCCTTTGATGGCCACTTTGTACATTCCTGGGTTGAATGTGGGACTACCGGTTTGGTTGGGTACCATTCCAAATGTCCTGAATGCTCTTGATGCTTCTTGTTTAAGAACCTTAAGTCATGGGCACCCTGTTGATGTTTCTTCGTCAACAAAGTAGTCTCCTCCTCCTTCTCCTGCCTCTGGTGAAAGTACAGTTACTAGTAACCAAAAGTATAAACGAAATAGAAAGAGGAAGAATAGGAAGAAGAAATCACCAACCTCTGCGAGTCATGTTGGAGATAGGTCGACAACCTCTGCAAGTCACATTGAAGACCAATACCCAGCCTCTGCAATTTATGTTGGGGGCACACACTCACCCTCTGCAAGTCATGTTAGGGGAAAAAGTCCAATCACTGCTAGTCATATTGGTAATAGGTCTATAGCCTCTGCAAGTCATGTTATCAACCCATTACTTACCTCTGCAAGTCATGTTGGAGATGTACAACCAACCAATGCTAGTCATGCTAGGGGCATTAATTCTATTGAGAAACCTAGACAGATAGGATGTAAGCCTAAGTTCCCTTGTAAGCTTTGCAAGGAAGATCACCTTACTCATTTGTGCCCTGGCATTCCAGAGGTACAAAGATTATGGTCCCTATCGGCAAGCTCTTCTGATTCTAAGTCTTTTGAGGTTTCCTCGCAGTTGATTTAACCATTGGTTGAGAAAGTGGTCATGCCGATGCAGTCCTCGACTGATCCCACTCCTCTTTTGGGGGGTGAGGTGCATTTAGACCATGTAGTCTCTCAACCTATTCAGCCATTGGTTGAGAAAGTGGTCATGCCAATGAAGTCATCGACTGATCCCACTCCTCTTTTGGGGGGTGAGGTGCCTTTAGACCTTGTAGTCTCTCAGCTTATTCAGCCATTGGTTGCGAAAGTGGTCATGTCGATGCAGTCATCAGATGATCCCACTCTTCTTTTGGAGAGTGACGTGTCTACCAACTATGTTTATATCATTTTTGGTTCAATACCTTCAAAACAAGGGGGCATTCCACTCATTCCGAGCGCACCCCCTCCAAGCCCTAGGATGGTTTCCTTTGATTGGAATGAACTTGTTGAGCCTCGCATTCCTTATTCTGCACCTTTTCAAATAAGGGTTGAAGTTAATTCAACAAACATTTATCGATGTATTGTGGATGAGGGAGCCTTTGCAAGTATTTTATACTCCTCAGTTTGGAAAGTCTTGGGATCTCCCAAGCTTGTGTCTTATTCACATGAGCCTTTGGCTTTTGACAGACGTCCTATTGAATATTTGGGGATTCTTCCTCAGTTGCCTATCTCGTTAGGTGGGAATATTGTCTGTGTCAATGTTATAGTGGTGCAAGGCTCGTTAGATTTCAATATGATTCTCGGGCATGATTATGTATATGGTATGAAAGATGTGGTATATACACTCTTTCGGGTGATGCATTTCCCTCACAATGGAAGCATTGTCCCTATCGACTAGCTGGCATCTGATAATCACCACCCTAATTCGACGTTAGTTCAAACTACCCCTTTATATGTTCCTAGTGTTCGGGTAGACTCTACCCCACCACGAGTTAATTATGTGGCGTCTTATCCTCGGTGTTCAATTTATTTTGAGCAAGAACCTGTGAAATCATGTTGGCCTTCCTGAGACTTAGTCTCAACAATTGATGTTGGTTGTGGAGCCTGATTATCTTCCTGATGCAGAGGTCCTTTGCTTTCAGCCGTGTCTATACCCCATGAAGTATTTACACCCCAAAAGTATGTACACTCTTCCACACGGGGAAGTGAAAAGGGGGGGTACCTCTTTTGCGAGGTCCAGGGGATCCATCCCCCCGGCTGGGGGGTCTAGGGGCAAGCGGGCCCCCAGCAGGGATTTGGGGGCAACGTCCCCCGAAGCAAAAATTGCCTTATAAAAGTATATTGTAATTTCATTGTAAATCTGGACCATTCATTATAAGGTCGCAGATATAACGGTAGAGATTATGTTAGGTTTTCTTGCCCTAGAAGGCAACCCTCTTTTATGAGGGAAATGTATTGCGGCTAGGTACGAGGGTGAATATTGTATTCTGAGAGAGGATACTGTGAAAGAAATAAGAGGAAGTTACAACGGGTTTTGTTGTAGGTTGTATCCCTTCATTTGCTAGATAATAATAAAGGAAGGACCTGGAAATTTCTCTGGTGGACGTAGCCCACACTGGGTGAACCACGTAAATCTGTGTCTCTCTTGTATTGTGTGTCTTCTGTGTTTTGTTTATGCATTTGTTTTGTTTTATTTCTCCGCGGTCCTGTTTTTCTAACAATTGGTATCAGAGCGTAAGGTAACTCGTAGGAAAACAGGGTTCCTGGTTCGAGTGGGAGCAATGTCGGAAGATGGAAAGTTTAGGGTCAAGAAATTTAATGGCCAAAACTACCAGTTATGGGAGATGCAGATGGAAGACTATTTATATCAGAAGGATCTATTCCTACCATTGAGTGGAGTAGC
>ML785882.1:70918-117882 GCA_009831015.1 Picea engelmannii
AGCACCACAGGGTATGTTTTTACTATAGGTGGAACAACAGTAAGTTGGATTTCAAAACTGCAAAAGGTTGTTTCACTTTCAACAACAGAGGCAGAGTATGTTGCTACTACAGAGGCTAGTAAAGAGATGATTTGGTTACAAAGTTTTATGGAGGAATTGGGAAAGAAGCAGGAGAACAACAAGTTGTACTGAGACAGTCAGAGTGCCATTCACCTTGCAAAGAACTCATCCTTCCATTCGAATACTAAGCATATACAGTTGAGGTACCACTTCATACGATCTGCCTTGGAAGATGGACAATTGAAGCTGGAAAAGATACACACTAGCCAGAATCCTGCAGACATGTTAACAAAGGGAGTAACCAGGGAGAAACTGAGTTCTTGCTCAGTTTCAGTTGGTCTTCAAGATTGAAGATGAAGATGAGAAATTTGCCAGGTCTAAGAAGGTTCAAAGTCCAGCATATACAGCAGCAGTGGGGTTGTTGAGATCAGTCTCCAAGTGGGAGATTGTTGGTTGTGTAGCTTGATTATCTTCCTGATCCAGAGGTCCTTTACTTTCAGCCATGTCTATACCCCATGAAGTATTTACACCCCAGAAGTATGTACACTCTTCTACGCGGGGGAGTGCAGAGGGGGGGTACCCCCTCTGCGGGGTCCGGGAGGTCCATCCCCCCGGCTGGGGGGTCTGGGGGCAAGCGGGCCCCCGAAGAAAAAAATGCCTTATAAAAGTATATTGTAATTTCATTGTAAATCTGGACCATTTATTATAAGGTCGCAGATCTAAAGGTAGAGATTATGTTAGGGTTTTTTTCCCTAGAAGGCAACCCTCTTTTATGAGGGAAATGTATTGCGGCTATGTACGAGGGTGAATATTGTATTCTGAGAGAGGATACTGTGAGAGAAAGAAGAGGAAGTTACAGTGGTTTTTGTTGTAGGTTGTATCCCTTCATTTGCTAGATAATAATAAAGGAAGGACCTGGCAATTTCTCTGGTGGACGTAGCCCACACTGGGTGAACCACGTAAATATGTGTCTCTCTTGTATTGTGTGTCTTCTGTGTTTTTTTTCTGCATTTGTTTTGTTTGATTGCTCCGCGGTCCTGTTTTTCTAACAATTGATCCATTGGTTTATCCAATGGGGGCATGGGATCCCTTGTTTCCCCCTCTTGGTCCAAGTAGGCTTGAGTATCCTTTTGAGTCTGATCTCATTGTTTTTAGATCCTCAAGCCCTCATTCTTGTGATTCTTCTCTAATAGACTCTGCCAGTCCTGGCTAGAACCTCCATCGTCATATGGAGTATGGTCAGTTTACTTCACCCTTAGGGATTGTCGACCCTCATTTGTGTGATTTCTCGTATTTTGAATTACCTTCAGTTGAGGCTATCCTTGAATCCATGACTACAGTTTCTATACCAAGGGAGGACTTACACCGTGGTTTGTGTTTTCTTCCCTTTTGGGAGACTTTCCAAGTTGACTATTGAAGAGACTCTTGGTCTGAGCCTAGAAGAAGGCTCTACCTGAACGAGTTTCATACATGAGTCGTAGCCCCCAACGGGTCTTCTTTTAATCCCTTTTCAGAACCTCTAAACATGAAAGGATTGTCGAGTGATATTGTGGCCTTTCATGCTCATTAAACTGAAATTTGAAGTCATGTTTGTCCGGCGGTAGTTTACCCCTTTTTCGTTCTAGATGGTCAGCTATACAAACAAAGGTATACTCTAGGGGCCTCGATTCTCTAGAAGAGTACCCTCAGGTATAATTTTACCAATTTTTCGGGCTCGAGGTACTAAATTTACGAAAAAGGAACCCCCACGGAGTCCATAGTTAAGCTCTTTTCAGACTCCCTAAAATTGAAAATATTGTCGAGTGACCTTATTCTTTCACACTCGTTAAAATGGTCTAGAAGAACATTCTTGATGGAGTCCATAGTTAATCTTTTTTCAGACTCCTTAAAAATGAAAAAATGGTCGAGTGATCTTGTCTTTATAATACTCGTTAAAATGGTTTTGAATAGACGTCTTGTTGATGCTAGTTTACCCCTTTTTTGAACCGACTAGACTACCTTCGAAAAAGGTACCCCATTGGAGTCTCATTTTATGTTTTTTTAGACTCTCTAAATATGAAAAACCAACGAACTTACCTTCTCTGGGCTCGTTAAAATTACATCGAAGGATGTTACCATTGTGTGTTTTGTTAAACACGTTTGCATACCTGCATATTTGGTCTAATGTCGGCTCCATGTTTCTCTCAATTGAACCATCTGAAGCATGCCTTATACGCAAGCCCTGTAGCACTTTTCCTCTGCGTCTTAACACATTTGGTCCCAGGAGGGATTTTTCCTGAGTGTCCTTTATTTGAACATCATTCATGTCCTTATGCTTCGAACTTGTATGTTTGTGACACTCATTCCTCCTTTGTAACGTAACATTCTTTTATTCTTTTTCCAAAATTATCAAAAAAGACAAAAAAATCAAATATACCCCAAAAAGAGGAAGGGAAAAGTATTTTCTTTTGGAAGTACAATGAGTCACCCTTGGATAACTCACATCTGTCCATTTGTTCATCAAACTCTGGGATTTAATATGACCTTAGGAAGTTGTTCCCACTATATTGAGCTATGTCCTCCTCCGTTTGGCGATTCTTCCAAACATATGGAGAGTTTGTGTTGCCTCCTGCCTCGTAAAATTATGTTAATGCCATGTTGCATGAGTCTCATCATTTGTCGTGTTATTATCCAAGGGAAGTTTTTACCAAGCTTGAGTCGGCCCCTCTGCAGTTTGTCTCTTGCCCTCATGCCTAGCCATCCAGAAAGTCCAGTCAAGTCTTTGCTCGAAATCAATGAAGCCTTCAGTCTGATAATCAAGATTCTCTAGTCCATGACCAACGAGCCATCAAAGACCTCTAGGTAGTGAATTCGTACATTCATATTACACTCCTACATGATTCTTGAAGATTTTGAAGTTGTTTCTTGAGCTCTGAAGACCACATCTCAAGCCATTAGGCCTTATCATCTTCAAGAAGATGGATACTCTACATGTATATCTTTTTTATTTCAAGATGTATCTCCACTGTGTATTGCTCACAACTACACTTTATATAGTTATATGACATGGGTCTACAGTGTATTTGATTGGTAGCCATGATTTTATATTATCTCGAGCATGGGTATGGTCGCCTCGGTGAGACAATTATTATTTTGCAGACGACACCTCCCGATTTCTAGTCCTTTGGCTCACTTGTTTGGAACATCGGTGAATATTGTTAATGTATTTCGGCCAAAAGATGCTCTTCTGACCTCACACATTAGGGGGAATCTGTTATAATCCTAATTTGCACCAGACATGCTTACCTGGCATCAGGCCATCTCAGATTCCTTCTTTGCCAAAAGAATGTTGAACAACTCTTCTTAAAAACCCCTTTTATAAAGACCCGTGTGCCCTGATCCATTACTACACGCGTTTACACGCTAGCTGACCCAAGACAACCCGCGTGTACCTACAAAAGCATGGAAACAGGAAAGTTGTTGACATAACACACAACTTTGGGAAAGTTAACTAAACCTTCCGCCCATGCATGGCCAGTCACTCAACCAAATACCTAGCTTCTTATAGCCCAAATGCCTAGCTTCTTCTAGCCTATAAAAAAAGGGTTAGGGGTCCCATTTGAAAGGAGGAGAATCGTAGTAAAGAAACTATACCTGATTGAGCATTCCCTTTGTCCCAAACTTTATCCATCCTTGTGCAAAGAGAAGTATAGAGAAAAGTAGTTGGAAGACAGTGGAAGAAGATCCCAAGACCAGGATCAAGGAGCAGTACTCGACTTTATCACTGTAAGGTATCATTGTGAAGTTAACGAAAGAGTTTCTTTTCCTGTCTTGCCATATGAGATTGTCATATTGGAATATTGATTGTGTGATTGATTAAATCTCTAACCCGTTAGTTCATAGATCAAATGCATGTGGATTTCTTTGTTTGTCTTTAGTGAATGCAGGTAAGCATTGGGAGGGGAGTTGCAGTCAAAGAATGACCAAGTGAGAAAAGGGATCGACATCAAACATGAAGAATAATGTACGTCAAATTAATCTCTTGAGCCTTGTATTTACACATGAGTAATGGGGGTCTAAAAATGGGATGATGATAAAAAGTAAGAATCTTTAGGTCATTTCTGCATGCATGATAAAGCCCTTAATGATAAGTCCATAGGAGGGATTTCTCACCCACAACACCCATGTAGCACAATAAACCAGTATATCATCCAAATAGACTATAACAAATAAATCTAGATATGTGTGTAATGCATCATTCATCAGTGTCATAAACATAGCTAGTGCATTACATAAACCAAATGGCATGACCAACCATTCATACAAACCTTTCCTTGTATTGAAGCTAGTCTTCCATGTGTCTTATTCCTTGTTGTGTACCTGGTGGTATCCTGATTTGAAATCAAACTTGGTGAAATATTTTGTGTGTTGCAAATGATCTAACAAATCATTGATCTTGTGTAGAGGGTACCTACTTTTTAGTGTATACTCTTGTTCAATTCTCTATAGTCGATAAAATTCACCAATTCCCATCCTTATTTTGTACAATTATGATAGGTGACACACAAGGTGAGGTGATTTGTCAAATCACAAGATTCTCTAATAACTACTACAACTACTTCATCATTTCATATTCTTCTAGAACATATTGTTTATACAAACCTAATATTTGATAATAGGGAGTCTGGAAATAACTGTATTTCATGCTCCACTTCCCTCTTGGGTGGTATCCTTTTAGTCTCCTACAACACTCCTCTGTATACCTGTATAAAATCCTCCAACTAATGTTTATTCTCTTTAGTACACCCCTCCAGGAATGCCTTTACTTTTATCAACTAATCCTTAGTCTGATTTCACTTAAGAAAAGTTAAACATATTTCTTACTAGAACTAGTCAACTTCTTGGCTTGGTTGGCATTTACCAGTGAGATCTTTGACTTTACTTTATGCGGGTTGATTATGTAGGACTTTCCATCCTTTATTAGTCGATACTGGTTGGTTTTACACATGAATATTGAATCCCTCATATACATGTAGGGATATTACAAACACTACGCCACATATGTTAAGGGGTACTACATCCAATTCCACTTCATTAATAAAATCAACACTTACAACAAATTTAATATTACATTGTTTCGCTACCTTGATCTTTGCATCCTTGTTTACCCATCCCAATGGATATGGGATAGGATGATTGTGAACCTCCAATCCAAGCTTGTTGATGTTACGAGGGAAAAAATCTCTATGGCCAGGGTAAACCACAACAGACAGGTATGAATGCAAAAATCTACTCAATTCCAGCATATACTATATAAACCAATGTGCAAGTGAGATAAGAAATAATCCTACCTCATTCCAACGTTTGATGATGTTTCGCCACTGAGCACTTTGACCCAAAACTTTGTACCTACAACAAGTTCTCAACAAACAAGCAAAGCAAGTATATAGTGATAATGTAAAGGGGTTAACACATTAGATAGCATAATCTGTTAATAAACATTATAGATATGCCCATGGATAATAATCATATATTTCCACGATACCAATTGGATGATAAAGGATTATTTCTATTAATAAATGATCAGAAGAACCGAAAACATTACATACTTTCTTGTCGGCACGGTTCGAAACCAAGAAACCAAGTTCCTTCCAACTGGGCCTCCACCACTTCAATCCTCCACCAAAGGAAATCTCATAGGAAAGAGACAATGAGGTTCTCTCAATAATAGGAAAAGAGCTTGGGGCCTGAACACTGTGTTCAGACTTGAGGGACAAAGGGATGCAGACTCAATATGAAGTAATTTCTCCAAAGTAACTTTGCTCTCAAAGTTGAATGCTTTCTCCTCTTTTCCATAGCTTAGAATTGTGTTCTTATAGACTACCAAATGCAACTAAAGGGTCGAGTTGAAACATTTCCAGTATATGGAATGCCAAGGATCAGAGATATCCTATCATGACATGGAAACCTGACTTCATTTTTGTATTTTCTGTCATAAATCCCGATGTACACGGGTTGTAGTGGAGCAGCCTGCGTATACACATGTTGTATAGTAGATAGGGCACGTATATGTGGAAAAATATGTATTTTTAGCTCTGGATTCATCAAAAAGGGATGCCAAGTATGCATAGGGAAATGGAAAAAGGCCCTCTGTGAAATATAGGAATGGTTAGGAAAATATTGCTATAACAGATGTCCCCTAATGTGTGAGATCAGAGGAGTATCTGTAATGGCCGAAATACATTATAAATAACCCAGAAGTGGAGTGGTGTAAACCCAGCTAGAAAGACTAGTTGCTCATTACATTATGTGTTGACTTTACATATATGGATGCCAATAGAATACAATGCAGATCCATGTGGAAAATATACCAATAATGTGTTCGTCGCCATGAATAAGAAAATACAAATGTAGTTATATGCCAAAGTTTCCATAATCACGAACAATACTCAGTAGAACCAGTATCAAAACCAATCTGAAAATATCTGTATACGATGGAGTATAATATAATGTCTCATGATTACTGTAGTCAAATAGGTGTTGGTCCAATGAAAAGGAAGCACCTGCTCAAGAAAGCGATGACCACATAGTGATGTCTTCAAGTCTTCTACACATCCACCAAAGGTGAAATTCTACATCATGTGAATAAAGGAGTTGAGGTTGAACACAATGAGACATCATTTGATTACCGGTCATTGAGATATACCGTTAACAAACATGAGACAACCTACCAATAATGAAAGTAGATATTAAGGCACTGAGTACATTCCTACAAGTGTGAATAAAGGAGTCAATTTCAAACACCAGAGGAATCCACTAATCAGGAGACATTGATGTATTCCCATCTGTCAATGGTGAGAGAACCTTCCACTAATGACTGCAAGTCTCAAGGTACTCATAAAGCTCTAGGTCCCACATCCAGAATAAATTATCTGAAGTCAATGGAAAGAGACCCACTAAAAGGAGAGCATTAGGGCATCTCTCATTGGTCAGCACGAGGAGTAAAGAAGAAGCTTCATAATTTGGTGGGGATCGGACGAAGAACATGTTCACAAATCAACGACCCTGTGTGTATTTCGCGTGTGCCAAATGCAAGAAGTACACGAAAAAGACCCTTTGAATAGCAGCCAATGATGAAAATTGTTGACAAAGGTGAGGAAACCACCAATAAGGCTAATGGCATCCAAGACACTTCATGAATCCCAAAGTGTGAATATATGTCTTGTCGTCGAACACAAGGGAAACCACCCAGTCAATGACAAATGATGAAATGTCAATTGTTGGGTTCAAGGTGACCTACCAATGATGAAAGTAGGACCAAGGTGCATGATAAGACCATAGTATTATGTGATTCTGAGACAAATTGAGGGTATGGCCGACATGCAAATTCAAGAGTTCTGAGGAATGGTCAACACAGGTTGATAGAATTCCTTTGAACAAGAGCATGAGACATATGGTGGACTCTGATAGCATAGACTCAAATGATGTGACAATTGGATGCAGGAGGCATCAATAATGTTCTCTATAGGGACTGGAAGAGTAAACAGTCGGTAGATAAAACTCTGTAACGAGGTCAACCTCCTAATTCCATGCTAAACCCAAAATTATGATGACACAAGGACTCAATAAGTTTGTGCTATGCTCAAAGGCGACATGACTTCTGCCAATTATAATATAATACTCCCTTACCACCCATATTTTTTTGTTTTTTCTTAACAAATGAATGATATGATACAGAGGGGGAAACGAGTGTCGCATGTAATCAAAACTAGTTCCAGCAATGGAGCATGCCTATGCTCAATGCAAGAAAATTCATGTGGGATATGGACACTTGGGGTGATGTTCCCTCCAGGGTATAGGGTGTCAAATTGTGAAGGATATAAACAAGTCTCTGCTTGGACAAGGATGCAAAAATTGCTTAGGAAACAGTTTATAACACAAAGCGAGAACCGGCTAAAGGCTCAATACTGCAAGTGAGGGAATGAGATGCAATCACAACTTGACGCCAAAAAATGTCTTTTTTTATGTCTTCTAGTCTACTTGGTGTGAAAAACAGGTAAACTTGTGCCAAATAGATGGATTTTCAAATCCAATTTACAAGTGTGAAAAAGACAAGTTCACTCGGATATCTTTTCTATTTTTGGTAACGAGTCGGAAAAGAGCTTAACTAGAACTCATGACCTTTCAAATCCAATTTAACGAGTGTGAAAGGGACAAATCACTCGGTAATATTTTCAATTTTTATACGAGTCAGAAAAAAGCTTAACTAAGAATCATTTTTTGGAGTCCGTGGGGGATTAAGGACACATGTGTATGAGTGATAAATGAGGCACATCATTAAGTCATGTATCAAGTTATAATGGACTGATTGAAAATATTTCTGTGGTTGGGGATTTTTTTATTGATCGGAATGACCACAGTTTTGTCAGTAAACTATCGGTCCTAACGAAAAAACTCGGCATGGGAACCAAATGACAAAGAGGATCTAACTAGGGTTCCCATGTTTGGTAAGTCTCTACCATTTATTAGCGACACTACTTATAACAGACGAAAGGTTTGTGTGTCTCAACAAATGGATTTGTACCCAAGACATAAAAAATGGTGTTTATAGGATAATGCAAAAATCGCACAATGGAGTGGATAGCTATCCTATATTCTAGGTGTTACACATCAAAATTACTCACTTCAATGATGACCCATTGTCGTCATTACTAGTGTCGCAAGTGTTGCATTTTTGGTTGCAAGTGTTGCAAACATCATACTTCCATATTTCCTATGTCATGTCACTAACGACATCATAAGGACACTTAAGACACCTTCAAAGACTGGTTTAAGAAGGAGAAATCATTTGATGAAGAGTACAAAGCATTTTCCATTAAGAAACCACTTAAAAATGATTTTTGGAAGGAAACACTCCCCTACCCACTATCAGGGAGCATCGATGCTCCCTAGCCTTCTTTGGGGGAGCGCTGAAATGCTCTATGCACCCTTTTGAGGGAGGGCTGCCCTTTATGAGCAAATTTTGGTTTGTTGAGATAATTCAGGGAAGAATCCCCTCAATATCTAAAGTTGGTTGGATTCGAATATGAGGTCAAGGCATGATCTTAGGGAAGATCCATAACTAAAGGAGAGGAATCCTCAACTTATCCCAAAGATATCTCAAGTGGTTGGGCCTCTCCAATATTATATAAGGAGGCTTTCTCATGGTGAAAGGTACATGATAAGATATAGATATTGATAGATACCAAAATTATGATCTCATGAGTGGTATTGAGATGGAGACATTGTGAAGTATCAAACTTATGATCTCGTAAGGGATATATTATTGAAGCATCATCATTTTGTGTGTGGAATATTTGAGAAAGGGTATGTACAAAGAGAGCTTGGTGAATCCGTTGCACCTACATCCATGGTTGTAAGCATCTCACTTTGTTTTTATTAATATAAATCTATGCTTGGCATGTTTCCTTTAAAGTTTGTGTACATTTCATGAACTTGTTTCTTTAATAGATCCATTATGAAGCTAATCATGGTAGAGTAGGAAGTATCGTTGTTGTTTCTCATTATAGTTCAGGACCTTCTGAAGAACTTGAAGATCAAGAGCATCTTGGATTGAGCAAGGACAAATGTCGGTGAAAGGTATTTACCCTTCTTCCTTCTTCTTCTTTGAATAGTTTAGCTTCATGCAAAGGAAAGTCAGTGTCCACAATAGCACTTTTATGTCTTGGTCTTAGGAGCCTAGATCCCAAGAGAGAATCCACTTGTCCACAGGGGGATTTCTCTGTAACAGAAATTGGTGACTCCCCTAGGGAAGGATTTTATTTTTTGATTCCTTTCCTAGGTCTTGTTTTGGCCTTTGCTCATTTTTTGACCTTCTTCATGTTGTGTCTCTGATCCTTAGATATGTTGATTGGCTCTTGGATTCATCTTACACACTGAATTTTTTCATTTTTCCTGATTTTTTTTTTTATTTATGGGCAAAATTTTGAGTTCAAAGAGGCTAGTGCTCCCTTTCCTTTACCACCAGGGCGTTAGTACTCCCTTGTAGGCTCCGACAGAATGTTGCAACACTATGGTACCCTTGACACTAGAACGCTGCCCCTTTTTCTGCAAAATTCTTCTTGGGAGTATTTTTTCTCAGTCTTCTTTTTGCTAATTCATCTGCTCAGGGTTTATGTTATCTTAGTGTGTCCTTGTTTAGCCTCCAATTATTTGATTTCTAAGGATTAATGATGTTTTGTTTGGATTTTTGACATATATTTTCCTTTCTTTGAGTCACTCTTCTTCCCTGAGATTTGGAGTCAATCTATTGCTTTCTTGCTTATCTGATTGATTGAAAGTTGTGGTAAGGAAAATCAGAGATCTATGAACCATTCTGTTTGATCTTTGAGGTCTTTTCTCCAAGCATTTCCTCCTATATGGATTTTGTTTTCTTTTTCTTGTTTGATAACAACGATGGTGTGTTTTTTTTATGTGAAGTTTGCTTCTGGTTGCTTAAATCTCACAGATCTTGAACTTTGATTAACATAGGAATATTTACATCAAACCGATTATCAGTCACATATAAACATTTTAGCATTGTATTGGATTTTTAATTGAGGACTATTGCATGAGATCATTGCATCTTAGTGTTTGAAAGTGAAAGGAAAATCCTTCTCCTTCCCTTAAATAGACATTCATTGAAAGAAAAGACAGTTTATCATTTCTTATGCATGTGTTGGGCACTGAGTCATAATATCATCAGTTTTCACTCTTATACACATATGAGTAATCAAAAACCACTAAAATAAACTCTAAATTAAAATTTATCAAAAATTTTTACGTTTTCTGTTAGCAAACCTACATTAGCTTAAGGTGCAAGGATTTGGAATAGGTTGAAAGGATAAATTTCCAAATCTATCAAACAAACTTAGCATCTTGCGATAGGGAGAAAAAAATCCAATTGTCATACAGGCTTTCTGGGATCCCCCTCTCACACAGGGGTTACACACAAGGTCACGTTCGGGAGAGTTATGGAGATTATCCCTCCATGGTTCAATTGTTCATAGTAGTCATATCGTATATTGGGGGTTCTTCTTGAGGTTCAACTGTCTTCATTTGGTCTCGATGCTTCATGAATTCCAAATCCGTTTGGGGTCCTCTGGAGTTCTTTTGATTCATTTGTCCTCAATTATCTCGAAGGATTTTGGACTTGTTATCCTACCCATACATTCGGACTGCACTGTCGAATGTACCCACCCAGGGGTTGAATGCGAGTTGGTGACCTTATTAGCCATAATATTCAAGGTCTTACATGAGGTGACGATGAAGGGAAGTCTCACTGTGCCTGGAACAAACATTGGTCAAATTCACTCAGGCTCCTTGGAGGGTAAATCCACATTTACTGCATGGAAGATTGCACCAAGGCGTAAGTTCATTAAGCAGGTCGCCAACGTAACTGATCCATCTGATCTATCCTTGCCCCTTCCTATATTGATCTCATGATGTTGGATTTCATCACCAACTAGTGCTTTCATTGTGGGAAGTTTTGTTTGATTGTTTTCTTTTAGATTCATAGTGTGTGTTGTTTGTTTTACTTAGTGGACCTTAGGTCAAGTCAATGTTAATGGCATCAACTCTTGGGAGTACCAATGGAGGAACCCCTTGTCCTGGGGAACCTTTCACCTTTCCTTCTTTTGGAAATTTTGGTCCTCTATACATTGCCACATTGAGTCTTCTGGGACTCACCATCGGATTATCGGTTTGGTTATTCCCCACTCCGGTGATCTTGAATCCTCCCAGTGCTTCAGCTGCACCTAATACTTTAGATGTCAGTACACCACCCACATGTCAACCTCATGTCGAGTTTTCTCCTTCTTCACCCATTAATTCTCCTTCCTTTTCTCCTTCTTCACCTAGTGAAATCTCAAAAGCAAGTAGCCAAGATTATCAGAAGAAGAAGAAATGGAAAGAGAAGAAGAAAAAGAAACTAAAAAATACCAAGCCTCCAACCATATCAGATGTTGGACCCAAGAAACCAGCTACTATTAATAGTACTAGGAGTGTTGATTAGATCGACAAGACTACAACGAAGAATCTGAAACCCAAATTCCCTTGCAATCTTTGTAAGGGTGACCACTTTCTGATGGATTTCCCTGGTCTTCCCAGGGTCTTAGAAATGTGGTCCTCCATGTCATCGGCCTCTGCTAGACATGTTGGTGACATCTTGTCAACTAGTGACGTTAAGGTTGGTAAGAAGAAGACACCTGTCAAATTTCCTTGTATGTTATGCGAAGGTGATCATTACTCTCACCTTTGTCCTCGTATGGATGAGGCTTATTCTCTTTTGGAAAAGATTCAACTTCCAACTGGTTATCATAATATTTCCCCCAACCCATCGTCCGTTGATGGAATGGTCAATCTAGTTCCATCCCTCGATCAATCTGGTTGATCAGGTGGTCAATCTAGTTTCATCCTTGATTGAACCACTAACCAAAGTAGTTGATCCAGTTTCATCATCATTCAACCCCACTTTTCATCTGAAAAGTGAAACCCAAGTGACTGATCTAGTCCCTTCCTTGGTTAGTCCCACCCTTCATCCGAGGAGTGCCAAAGTGGTTGCTCTGGTTACATCATCGTTCAATCCCACTCCTCCTCTGACGAGTGCCAAAGTGGTTTCTCAAGTCCCCTCATCGATCAATATGGGTGATCATGTCATCAATCTGGTCACATCCTTTGTTGAACCAGTTGATAAAGTCATTGATATGATCCCATCTTCGGTCAATCCCTCTCTCCTGTTAGAGAGTGCAACTCAAGTGGTCGATATGTTTCCACCTGTCGACCCCATTCTCCCCTTGGAGAATGAAACCCAAGTGGTCGATTTTATGTCATTATCCATCGATCCGACTCTCCCACTAGAGATTAAACCCAATTCTTCCCATGTTTTTCTCGTTGATACAAAATCTACCATGTTGGGGGGCATTCCTTCTTCTCTTGTGAAACCCCTTCCAAGTAATGAGGCCATCCTTTTTTATTGGGGTGTGTTAACTAGACCTCATCTTCCCTCTCACATTCCTTTCAAAATTACAGTACATCTTTGTGGTCGGGATGTTCCTCAGATCTTGATAGATGAAGGTTCATTCGTTAGTATTGTGTCCTCTATTGCTTGGAAAGCTTTGGGTTATCCTCAGCTTGTGCTTGGTACCTAGAATTTGTTCGCTTTTAATAGAAGAATCGATCACCCTTTATGGATCCTTCCTTAGTTTCCTGTAACTTTGGGAGGGAAAATTGTCTTTATTGATGTTATGGTAGTCCAGGACCCCTTGGATTTCTATTTACTCCTTGGGTGAGATTATGTCTATGCCATGAAATATATTATGTCCACCTTTTTTTGTGTGATATATTTCCCGCACAATGGAAGAATGGTGACTATTGATCAACTTTTGTTTGTTGGCCCTGACTTGACCATCAACCCAATGAACTCCCTCAATGGTTCTTATATGCAGTCGATATCACCCATGCCACAGGTTAATTATGTGGCGTTGTCCCCCATGATTTCAACTTCGGATGACTTGGATCTGGTAGTTGACATGGTGATCTCTTCAGTAGGTTTATTGGATCATGATATCCTTACCCCTGACGATACCCTCAACATGTGTTCCTTCCGAAGCATTCTTCTTCCATCCAGTGAAGATCTCTTGGAAGCCATGACCAAGTTTTGTCCCTTGACATGGTGTCCTTCCAGATCATTATCCTCTTGGAAGCCATTATCAAGAAGATTCTACGAGCATAGTTTCTCTTCTCTGTGGAAAGCTCATTAAAAAATGAAACATAAGTCACGAGCATAGTCTCTCTTCTCTGTGGCAAGCTTGTTAAAAAATGAAACAAAATTCAGGAGCATAGTTTTCTTCTCTTTAGCAAGATCGTTAAAAAATGAAACAAAGGCTACGAGCATGGTTTCTCTTCTCTGTAGCAAGATCGTTAAAAAATGAAACAAAAATCTGGGGATTCAACCTGGAGCCCTGAGCATACTCCTTTTCCTGTGTCAAGATCATTAAAAAATGAAACAGTCACCTCTCCTGTCAGGTCAAGTCTTTCACCAGATCTCGTAGTTGTTGAGTCGTGTCTTTCATTAGGTCTTGTATTTGAACCTTCATTTCATCCACCCTTATCCTTTTTCTCCATCTGGTAGAGAAATTGGTGACAACCTCAAAGTTGGTGAATGAATCGAAGCTTGGGGGGCATGTCTCCAATGTTTGATTATCATTCTGGAGTTATGTTGCTAGCTTTTCAAGCTGGGGGAAGAGTATCGAGCTTAGTCTTTGTTCTTTATCGCGCTCATAAAAACATGAGAATGTAACCCAACAACCTTTTATCTCTTTTATGGCTCGCATGGATACACGAAAAAAGGAACCCCCGGGAGTCGTCTTTAATCTCTCTTCAGACTCTCTAAATGTGAAAATATTGTCGAGTGATCTTGCTTCCTTTCCCACTCGTTAAAAGGTTTGAAAGGGCGTCTTCCGAGTGATAATTTATCTCTTTTTTGACCTCGTGAGACTAATTTTCAGAAAAAGGACAACATTGGATTCATCTTTAATTTCTTTTCAGACTCTCTAAACATGAAAAATCACTGAGTTTACCTTCTCTGGACTCGTTAAACAATCATACATTGAAGGGCCCATATGGGACAGAACCCTTACTTCTTCCAGCTTGTTAAAAAAAGGAAGAGGAACTTACTGAAGGTGAGTTATATCGATCATGTGTTACCCTCCTTGATCTCATTAAATTAAAAAGAGGTACTTGTCTATCTGGATGGGGGAAAAATTAAAGGAAGCAAGCTAAGTAGTTTTTGAGAACGTTACCAGTAACTCTTACAATCTCCCTTGAACATGGCATTTTATCTTTGCATAAATTTTAATCCATTGAACCTCTACATTGAACCAATCCTCTGAATTTCCTTACTCCTTTGGGTCACCCGACGAAATTCACAGTATCCACTGCATCATCGTGTTTTGTTCCATGTCATGTTTCTATTGTTGTGCCTCGGTGTTCAAGGGAAGTATCTACCTCGAGAGTCAGCCATCATGAATATCTTGTTTCAATACCTGTGTCAGTCCATGTTCATTTGATCTACCAAACTACATCTCTATGTCAATTTTGTGTCATTGATGGGGGACACATCAAGTCCCTCCTTCGACAAGTCTATTCCTATCAACTTCAACACATTATCTAGGAGCTAGACTTAAAAACCAATTAGTACCTTGGGACCTACATCCTCAATTGCAGGCCTCCTCACGTCTGATAGTGGGTTTACATCATTGACCTCTGATCAGATGATTCCACAGATGTTTGACTTCAACTCATCCATTCACATTCATTGGAGTGTACTAGAGTACCTTGGGAATCATTGACATCAATGGTGATTTCCCTCGCTCTTGTTAACGGATTACCTCATTGACCGGTAATCAAGTGGTTTCTGCCATGTTTGACATTAGGACATCTATTCACATGGTTAGATTTGTACTACAATGGGATCGGTAAGAAGACCTTGGGTTGATTCATCACTCTTATATGTACTTTACCCAGGTTGCGACGGAGTTTCTTTTGAACGTTGACACATATAATGTCACATAGATCCACTTTGTATTGATCGTGTCTATGTCTTGTCATCTCATAGATACACTATGTATTCTTCGCTGCTACAATTAGTTCAGGTCATAAGAGTATAGATCCACATTGTATCTTCAGTGGCTATACCTTTTTGTCAATATAATTATGGATCCACAGTGTATTTTATGGTGGTCATACCTTGAAAGTCATTATCACTCAAGCATAGGTATGTATGCCTTGGGTTTGAAACATGTCATAATATTTGTTTGATGGTTGTGTGTAGCTTCGATTAGGTTCTCTGAGTCCGTACCCTTGCTTGAAAAAGTCTACAAAGTACTTCAGTCATCATTTCTCATCTTCTAACTTCGTACTTTGGGGGGAAATCTGTTACACATCAAGATTACTCACTTCAATGATGACCCATTGTCGTCATTACTAGTGTCACAAGTGTCTCATTTTTGGTCACACGTGTCGCAAACATAATACTACCATATTTCTTATGTCATGTCTCTAACGACATCATAAGGACACTTAAGACACCTTTAAAGACTGGTTTAAGAAGGAGAAATCATTTGATGAAGAGTACAATGCATTTTCCATGAAGAAAACCACTTAAAAATGATTTTTGGAAGGCAACACTCCCCTACCCACTGTCAGGGAGAACCAACGCTCCCTGGCCTTCTTTTGGGGAGCATTGAAACACTATGTGCACCCTTTTGGGGGAGCACTACCCTTTCTGAGTGAATTTTGGTTTGTTGAGATAAATCACGGAAGAATCCCCTCAATCTCTGAAGTTGGTTGGATTCGAATCTGAGATCAAGGCATGATCTTAGGGAAGATCCAAAACTAAAGGAGAGGAATCCTCAACTTATCCCAAATATCTCTCAAGTGGTTGGGCCTATCCAAGCTTATATAAGGAGGCTTTCTCATAGTGAAAGGTACATGATAATATATAGAGATTGAGAGATACCAAACTTATGATCTCATGAGCGGTATTGATATGGAGACATTGTGAAGTATCAAACTTATGATCTCATAAGGGAGATATCATTGAAGCATCATCATTATGTGTGTGGATTATTTGAGCAAGGGTATGGACAAAGAGAGCTTGGTGAAGTTGTTGCACCTACATCCATGGTTGTAAGCATCTCACTTTGTTTTCATTAATATAAATCTATGCTTGGCATGTTTCCTTTAAAGTTTGTGTATGTTTCATGAACTTGTTTCTTTCATAGATCCATTATGAAGCTAATCATGGTAGAGTAGGAAGTATCGTTGTTGTTTCTCATTATATTTCAGGACCTTTTGAAGAAATTGAAGATCAAGATCATCCTAGATCGAGCAAGGAAAAACGTCGGTGAAAGGTATTTACCCTTCTTCCTTCTTCTTCTTTGAATAGTTTAGCTTCATTCAAAGGAAATTCAATGTCCACAATAGCACTTTTTTGTCTTGGTCTTAGGAGTCTAGATCCCAGGAGAGAATCCACTTGTCCGCAGGGGGATTTCTCTATTACACTAGATTATGAAAATACCTGCCTAAGGTGACGAACGAACAATCATAACATTGAAATCCATAACAAATCTAGGTCAAAACTACAAAAAGAATCTCAAAACCACTCTTGTATTAGTCCATTAGGTGAAAAAATGGCAAAAAACTATATAAAGTGGGTAAAAATAGCTTATAAATAATAATAAAATCAAAAATTACTATACCATTTTGATTTTTACCCAAGTAGTGCAATTTGAACCAAAATACCTCCAAGATTCAAATGGCGATTGCGAGAGCATCAGGAAATGAAATCATGAACCGTCTAGATCAGGTAACACTACATCTCATCCTCTTCAAATTTAGTGGATTACATTTTTGAATTAGGTTCCAATTTTTTAGTTATTGAGGGCGTAAATTAGGAATTTCGGTGTACGCAGGCTGCCTTTGTTTTGGTCGCGTATACGACGAGGTATACACTACTGTGTGAACCATAGGGGGGCGTATATTGAGCCCTACATGCGATTGTATGCAAAGGAAGTCATGTATAGGTATGCAAATGGCCAGAAAGAAGGGTTCTAACTCAAATCCCTATCCGGGCAATAAATAACCTCATCCTGAATATCATCATGCTAATATTGACCAGGATCACAGGTTCAACGTCATTGCACCAAGAATCGAGGTCGCTTATTTTTTACGCAATAGAGTGTGCGAGACCCACTATTTATGACTGGTGTACCTCACTACTGACCAATATGAAAGGTCATTTGACAGAGTGCAAACAAGGGGGTAAGAAAAAATTCGAGTTTGCCTCCATTCGTTGCAGTTTATTTTTCGAGCGAGTTCCAAGTATGGGACCTAGAGTGGATATCCTTCCTACGAGAATGCACAATCCAGCCATGGCACGATGGACTGAGGTCATGAGACGGAAGGGGGGAGGTAGGGTTCCAACACCATACAACGAGGATTTTTTCTTCTAGTGGAGAAGACAAGTTATCGCTCTAGATGACTATCCATATGCGGGGATAAACTTCAGAGGAGATCTAGATATGCCACTTCCTCCAGGGGATGCCTGCAGTGACATAGGTAAAATGTTTTTAAATATTTCATTTTTTTTGTATTTTTGTATTATGAGACAAAAATATTTTTGGGTGGTTTTTAAGTATTAACTAGACGCTTGTGTGGTGTAGAAATGGGTCCGCGACAACTAGAGGGTTTACCTCGACATCGATGGAGGTACCGGGGTGATGAGGGGGCAGGAGGAGAAACCGATAGAGTTCTACAAAACGTATAGGGAAACCTGTCTTTTTTGACGTAGAGAATTCCGATGGTTCAGGTAGAGGATCTACCTGAATCCATGCAGCGACAGGTGGTGGGTGTACCTTGAGCATGGGTACAAATTTTTTGGTGTCTCACAAACACTGTGGTTTGCTATCATAACACACATATGGCGCCACATGCGTATTGATTTAATGGTTTTCTTTGCTTTATTAATGTGACAAATTCCAATCTAAAATGTAATTAGCATAGGGATTGGATACATGATTATCACTCCTAGGAATGTGATAATATGTGATAAAATCAAACTTTCATTCTAAAATATGTACCCATAGGAATCATCAAAGTAAAGTAGGATCATGCACATGGTAACTGTCGTTCAACTGACATACTACTAACTGGGAATCCAGAAAAACTTCTAAAGAGCGAATACCATGTGAGATAGCATCACGCAAAAGTTCTATGATGGTGCTATATTCGTCCACATTATTCATGGATGGCCCTAGGCATATGCTACCTGAAGACACCAGTAGACCCTCGGGTGAGTAAACCACCCAAGCGGTGTAAGCCAAGTTCCATGTATGACGACTGGCTCCATTTGTGAATCCTAGGTAGATCGAAGACTCCATTGGCATCTACCAATAAAGGGAAAACTTGATAAGCAAGACAAAGACAAAAATAAAGGGAAAAGATATGTATATACACTAAATTACATTAGTATACAAAGAGTGCCACCCAAGCCTAGGCTCAAGCATAATATCTTTTCAAGTAGAGCCCATTTCTAGGCTTGGCCAACACATTCCCTTCATAATCTTCTAAATCATTAGCTCATTTTTCTAGAACACAACACACGATATAAGGACCATGCCACATGGGTTTAAACTTGCCTACCCCCAACAATTATTTGTCTTGGTCATATAAAAGGACCAAGTCACCCTCAGTGTAAACCCAAGGACAAATAGACTTGTCGTATTGGACTTTGACAAGTTTTTTGTTTGCCTCGATGGTCGTAAAGGCATCTCGACGTTACTCATCAAGACTCTCTAGGTGCACAAGGCATCGCTCTAGAATTGAAGTTTCAAGTAGGAGTGTGACTGCCAACTTAACAGAAGGGATTTCACATTCAATAGGAAGAATCAACTCCACACCATGCATTAACTGGAAAGGTGAAAAACTAGTGGCAGTCTTAACCATGGTTTGGTATGCCCAAAGCGTGGGATATAGCATGATGCGCCAATCATACTTACTTTGACTGACAGTTTTTTGCAATATGGTCTTGAGAGACTTTTTGACGACCTCTACTTACCCATTTTCTTGGGGGTAATAAGGGGAGGAATAACCATGTCTAAACCCCAACTTAGATGCTAGTTCTACCATCATTTCATTCTGAAATTGACTCCCATGATCAGTGACAATATCACTCGGGATACCGAACTGAGCGATAATTTGATTGAATACGAAGAAGGCATCAATATTCCCATCGTATTTCATAATAGGCATGGATTTGGCCCACTTAGTAAAGTAGTCGATGGCCTTGTAATATGTTGATGCCCCCCAGTCGAAGTTGGGTTGCGATCTATGAAGTCTACCCCCCACTTGGTGAAGGGACCGACGGTAATGACTGGGTGAAGAGGGTTTGGGTGTGAGCGCATTTTCCAAGTGGACACCTGGCAGGGGTGGCACTTCTTAACCGCTTCAATACAATCTTTAAAGATAGTAGGCTAGAAATAACCAGCTCCCAAGATTTTTTGGGTTGTCGTAAGCTTAGATAAGTGACCACCACAAGATCATTTGTGGAAATCGTTTAGGAATGACTCAGATTCTTCATGAGCTAAACAATGACATAAGATATCATCTATCCCTCAGCAATGCAAAGTGTCACCAATGATGGTATACTTCTTGGCTTGGTATCTAATACGTCGTCTATTATCTCGTGAAATATGTTGAGCGAACTTCAAGGTTTGAAGATATAAGACAATGTCTCCATACCAGGGGTCGGACGATGAGACAAGGAAAATGTGTTCGTCTACAAACAAATCAACATGGATAAAATCCTCATCTAATCGTCGAAAATTGGATATTAACTCCATGAAGACTAGCGATTTCTTGGACTTTGTCGAAGAGAAGTCGAGATCAAACTCTTGTAAAATGACAATCCATTTATTATATTTCCCCCCTATGATACGCTTGGTAAGGACATATTGAAATGGATTGACATAAGCAACCACAATAGTCTTGCAAAGTAATATATAGTGATGTAAACGTTGGACTACATGAACAGCAGCCAAAGCTAGTTTTTCAACGTGAGAGTAATTAAGCTCAGGGCCGACTAAATTTTGACTAAGATAGTAGATGATGTGTTCATGGATCTCATCATCCTCCTGAAATAGAACCATACCAATCGTCTCTTCAGACACAATAGTATAAATCAATTAATCTCTTCTGTAATCAGGAGACTTCAACAGAGGGGTCGATACTAAGGCTTTCTTCAAAGCATCGAAAGAATCTCGAGCTCGCTCATCCCATATAAAAGGGGTGTCTTTCTTCAAGAGGCACATGAAACCCTTAGTGATATTGGCATAATTCACTATAAACCAACGTAGAAAGTTAGCTTTCCCCTGTAAACCATGAAGTTGTCTAATCATGTGTGGGGATGGAAATTGATGTATTTCCTCAACCTTAAGAGGAACTACCATGATCTCGGTCTCAGAGACTAAAAATCCCAAAAGACGACTAGACTTAACGCAAAAGATGCATTTATGAGGGTTCAACCGGATTCTATAGTAACGATAACTTTCACAAAAAATCTGAAGGTGCATAATATGATCCACTCTCTTGTGAGAGTGAGCAGAAAGATCATCAAGGTAGGCTTCAACTATGTGCTTAAGATCGTGAAAATCGAAAGTCATGGCACGTTGGAATTATGCTCCGACGTTTTTAAGGCTGAAAGGAATTTTCCGGTATGCAAAAGTACCCCAAGGACATATAAATGTCATCTTTTGTTGGTCCTTAGGTTTGATTTGGATTTGGTTATACCCTGAAAATCCGTTCATAAAAGAAAATATCTCTCTTCCTGCACACTCATCGAGAATCTGATCAATGAAAGGTGTGGGGAAGTTACCTTTAGGACAAGCCTTGTTCAGGACATGAAAGTCCATACATACATAGATGGTTCTTGTTTTTTATTCACAGGAACAGGGTTGGATACCCATTTGGTCAAAGGAACTGGGTAGATGAAGCCAACATTAAGTAGCTTCTCCACCTCTGCCTTAATAGCAGGTGCCTTCCTAGGATTCACAGCTCTAAGACGTTGTTGAACAGGTTTAGAATCTGGGTAAGTTCTAATATCATGTTCGACAATACAAGGGTCAATCCCTGGCATCTCTTCATATGACCAAGAAAATACATCTCGAAATTATTTGAAGAGATTGGTGTAGGTCATAATTTCTTCTGGCGAACAATCTGCACCAATATTTACATTTTCAATCTTGCCAGGGTTATGAGAGATATCAATCAAGATGGTAGGGGAAATACTGGCCATATTTCCTTCAGCATAAATTTTGTGTGTATCAAGTGGAACTATGGCATGAATGACTATCTCACTCAAAGTAGACCGAAAACCATCTTGCTCGACTCTTTCAAGATTTGGGAGAAAATAAGATTGATGATGCATACAATCCCAAGGTCTATCAGAACCATTCATGGATTCAAGGATGAGTTCATCTAAAGGAAAAGTCTGATCTAGGCAATCATTTGAACAATACAAAAAGGTGGCCCATACATGCCTAAGAACAGGATCCTCCTCATCCGTCGATGAGGTAGCAGGATCAAGATCGGTGGAAGAGTCAAGAACAGTTTGATACACAATCTTCGTTTCCAATAGTGGCATGGCCATGACATCATGCGACTGACCTTCACACGATGAAGTTGAGGAAGGTAGGGTCCATGGATCACTAAAATAGGAAGTTCGGAAAGGAATGGACCTCTCTGTCGAAGAAGGCCTACTAGACATGGCATAAACGTGGTGAATCGGTGTCAAGAATTCAAAAGTACCCATAAGGGAAGAATACATTCTGACACCGATATTCTCAGTTTTGGCTGAGAATTTTCAATCACAGGGATAGACGGTCCGACAGATGCATTAGGACTAGAGTACACAAAGGACAATTGGTCGATCGTCATGATCTTCCCTTGATGAGGAAAACAAATCATATGAAAGGCAGACGATATGACAACAGCCATAACATAGGTCCAATTGTGACCTAGTAACAAGTTATAATCAAAAGGCACATCAACTACCTCTACCTCCACCTCTACCATCTTCCCACCTAACTGGACCGGAAAGTCAGGGAGAATACCATGAGGGTGGAAGGAATGACTGTCAAATGCAATCAACATGTTCTATGACTTGGAAAGGGTTGGAGAACCGAGATATTTCCAATGGACTAGGGACATCACGCAAGTGGTATCACTTTCATCAATAATTGCATGTTTGATGGTATACTTGGAATACTCCATGTCGATTTGGAAAGCCACATGGTAAGGTATAAAGTGAGGCTTCACATCCATTACATCGAACTTGATAACTTTTAAGCCACTGGGTTTTATAGCTCCTAAGGCAAAGAGTAAGGCATTTCTCTGAGAAGGACATGTCTGCAGTACCTCCAAAGCTGACATCGCACAAGGGGTTTGGCCCAGGTCCTCAACAATAGAGTAGTTCTGGGAAGCTCTAGCATTAGGATTGTGGGTAGACCACTTAAGTACTCCTTTCAGAATATGAGGCGGTGGCTCTGGTTTCTCAATCTGTAAGTTTGTCTGAGGAGGAGGAGGGGGAGATTCTAGACCAAAGTTAGCTTGCAAAAAGATATAATCTCTAGATCGAGTGGCTACATCGATTTTTGCATCGACCATGTTGATACATACGCGGTCTCCATCTTGCGAAAGTGGGTTTTGACTCCCACCAGCCACTTTTTTGGCATTCAAAGAGCTTGAGGCTAAGTATTGGTTATGTGGGAATGGATTTGTCATCACAACAGGTGGTATATTCAAAAGCCTCACAGCCTCTACGAGTTTGGGGCATAAATGCGTAAGGTTTTCATCGATACACAGTTTACAAGGAAAATTCACCTTATGTTTCTCTTTCTTTCCTTCTCCATCATTATCATTATGCCTATTATTATTATCTTTTTCCTTGGGTTTATTACCATTTTTCCCGCCCTTACGATATTTTCGACCTTTCTTTTTATTCCCTCCTAGTTGCTAGTCACTGGGTGGGTTTTTCGACGATTGCATGGAATGTACATCCGTCGACTGAGTGGGGTTGGAAGACACAGATGAAGTTGGTCCTCCAGTAGACTAGTTTAGAGACAAAGTATTAAAATGGATCGTTGCCGAGTCTACGGACTTTACATTCGTGGATCCTACAATGCCATCGACATGAGGTCCAGGTTTTTTCCTAGGGTTGTAATTTGACCATGGTGCTTCTAGAAGAGGGTGATATAACATCCTAGACTGAGCATATATCAAATCTAGCTATTAGGCTCTAAATATAGATTCTTCCTTGTTGGAGACCCCAGAAGTAGAAACGTCCTTCGAGATAGGAGGGTGAAAAGACTTTAGGAACCATTCTAGGATAAAGGTCCTAGGTATAGGCATCTTAATCAACCGCCTCCATCTATGCCACTCCTGGATATGATCTGAGATATGAGTGGCGGTGTCCTAGTGTAAATTCAACAAAATTTCAAGGCCAACATCATAACGAATGGGCAATTAAAAGTGGTTGAGAAAGGCCATCACCAACTGATTAAATGACCCATATGTCCCTCTAGGTAGCTCAATATACCATTCCACAGAAACTCCAATGAGAGTGCATTGAAACAATCGTAATCTAATAGAATCATGGTTAAGGTAATTCAATGAGAACCAAAGGTGAAAGGTAGTGACGTGATCACTAGGGTCCTCTCCATGATTACCTTCGAACTTTGGGATGTCCGAAGGAAGCTTGGTGGGGATGGGGGGCCATGTGGGATCATGACTCACTGGGTCATTCATTAAATTAGCCAAATCTGAAAGATTAAGCGTGGCCAGAAAAGGGAGACAGGGTTGTGACATCTGGCCCCATCCTCCTGCAAAAGATTGTGCATTGGGAACTGCATTCCACCCAGGATTCTGGTAAGAACCAAATCCCTATCCGGAATTATAAGGCCCTCCTCTAGGATGACTCGTATAAGGTGGGTTGGGAATCATTCCAACAAGAATGTTCTGATGAGGGTTATGAAAATTTCCCCCAGTCGAATTAGATCCGGGTTGGGGGTTATAAAAATTTCCCCCAACTGAATTGGATCCAAGTTGGGGGTTGCGCAAAGTGTAATACTGGCCTCCTCTGGGTGGGAACTCGGAGGATTGAAGTGGATTCATCATGCCAAAAGTATTGGTCGGGATCAAAACCGAGGAGGTAGGGATGTAGGATGGAACTTGTCTGCCAGGTTGGTTGTTCCATCCAACTGTAAAAGGATTAGAACCAGGGTTAAGAGCAGGGACACTTCCTATATCAGGGCTCGTCTGAGGGATATGAGAACCGCCAAATGGAAATGGAGTGTAAGGAGGTGTAGTGCCCCCAATTCCAATGCTAGTGTTATGGCCAATAGTTGGGATGGCAATTGAAAATTGCAAAGTGAAGTTAGGCATACCATAGGAAAATAGACTTAAATCCATAGGGATGGACTAAACATTGTAACCCGGTGAATGACCAAGACCCTCAAACGGGTTCGAGGAAAGAGACGAAGCATTAACTACAGGTCAATCCATAGTACCAGTATGTGCCTCTGACACTGCAACCATAGTGGTTGCAGGAGTCGAAGGGGTTCCATTAACTATAATGGGTATGGGAGTCGAAGAACTCCCAGTGTTCTGGAGACTAGATTTAGTACTCATCCTTGTGGAACCACAAGTCTAAAAAGTGGATGTGTGTGTACCACGCCTAATAACTCTATGCCTTTTAGAAGGAAAGAACTCGAAATCTAGTGGTAACTATAACAACTGACGGGACCAGCGGGGATGTTGGTCCGGCTCCATGATGACTTATGACTATAAAAAATAAGAATATCCTAAGGCCAACTAGTAGTCAAAGAGCATACCAAAAATTCAAACGGCTAATATGCATGCAAACGAGCTAAAGTGGCTGAGTGGCCTCCCTCGTTAAATAAGGTATGTCTCATCTAAGAGGGACCTAAGACTCCACGTTAAATTTTGGAGGTAAAAAAATTAGTTATAGGGGCCTTCGTAGGCTTAACAACCAGTCGATTAGATCCCCCCAGAGAGGTAATCCTCCATAAAGGTTGTGTGTTGTCCGACCCCTATCTAACCCAGGGTACAAGAAGAATAACCCCTGCAAGTAACCTATGAGATACCTAAGTCAAGCAACTAATAAACCACTGTATAACCGATGCACAGGTGAACAGTTGTACGTCTGGATTACCGTATGGGTAGGGTAGAAAACCCCGAAACCTTGAAAGCATCGCCCCTCACAGAGGTATGGGTACTAGCAAGATCCCAAAATACGAATAAATCCACAGAAATATCTCTGATGCTAGGCGAGCATCCAGGGGTTATCCCTTCAACTATCTTCGCGGGACCTCGTGATTAACTCCAGTGTGAGTGGAGCCTCCTGATCTTACCAATTATACAATGGAATTCTCATATCCCTGTCTCAGACACATGTTGATTTAATTTCCTTGGAGAAGTTTACTCACAAAATCCTATCCCAAGGCACTAAATCCTAGACTAGTTTGTGCACCCTAAAAATAAAATCATGACTAATCAATTTTAGTTTAAAGTGTAAATTTTATTGGACATGATTAATCAAAAAGGTATGGAAGTGAAACTCATGATATTATGACTCTGCAAGAAAATAAATACGAATATAATGCAAAGTCTAATCTTAACTTTTCAATGAATGATATGCGTATAAAACATTGCAATTTTCAATTTCAACTCTGCAATTCAGAAGTAAAATTCAATCTTTCACTAAATGCACTAAGCTAATGATAAAGATTCAGAAGACAAAAATGCCAAGAAATGTAAAATGCCTATTTTTTTTGTATTTTCAATATACTAAAAAGAAAATGCATGGACTGATAAGCAACCTAATATATAAATTCTACTGTGTATAAACGAAGTAACTCAAGCAGAATACCAAGTAGCCAAGAAATAACACAAAGTTCAAGGACAAATCAAAAATGAAAAATGATGAGAAATACTACTCCCAAAATTCAACTCCAAACAGATTTCTTGTCAACCTAGAGAAGCTCAAGAGGCACTACATAGACCTAAGAAGGCTCAGCAATCATCAAATCTCACCCAACAACCACCAAACCAAGCAATCAAGCAAGGAAATAAGGTGTACACAATTGTTCATGGAAACAAAGCGTATATACACAGCTCGTAGTGAGACAACACATGTGTATATGTGACTGTCAAGGCAATAGGGCATGTACAGGCTTGAAAAGAAGGCCAAGCAAGGGTAAAAAGGCTGAAAACTCAAACCCAAAGTGAACAGAATCTGTCAAGCAGTGATATGACAAGAACCACAAAGGAAAAGGAGAAATGAAAGGAGAAAAAGTAATTCAACCCCTAGAAATAATATCTCTCCCCAGTGGAGTTGCCAATTATGTTACGAGGGAAAAACTCTCTATGGCCAGGGTAAACCACAACAAACAAGTATGACTATAGAAATCTACTCAATTCCAACATATACTATATAAACCAATGTGCAAGCGAGATAAGAAAGAAGCCTACCTCATTCCAACGTTTGATGATGTTCCACCATTGAGCACTTTGACCCAAAGCTTTGTACCTACAACAAGTTCTCAACAAACAAGCAGAGCGAGTATATAGTGATAATGTAAAGGGGTTAGCACATTAGATAACATAATTTGTTAATAAAAATTACAAATATGCCCATGGATAATAATCATATATTTGCATGATACCAATTGGATGGGAAAGGAGTATTTCTATTAATAAATGATCAACAGAAGTGAAAACATTACAGACTTCCATGTCGACACGATTCAAAACCAAGAAACCAAGTTCCTTCCAAATGGGCCTCCACCACTTCAATCCTCCACCAAAGGCAAGCTCATAGGAAAGAGACAATGAGGTTCTCTCAGCAATAGGGAAAGAGCTTGGGGGTTGAACACTGTGTCCAGACTTGAGGGACAAAGGGATGCAGACTCAATATGAAGTAATTTATCCAGAGTAACTTTGCTCTCAAAGTTGAATGTTTTCTCCTCTTTTCCATAGCTCGGAATTGTGTTCTTATAGCCTTCCAAATGCAACTGAAGGGCCGAGTCAGGATGTTTCCAGTATATGGAAGGACAAGGATCAAAGATCTCATGTCGTGACATGGAAACCCGACTTCATTTTTGTATTTTCTAGCACAAATCCCGAAGTACGCGGGTTGTAGTGGAGAAGCCTTCATATACGCATGTTGTATAGTATATAGGGTGCATATATGTGGAAAAATATGTATTTTTAGCTCTGGATTCATCAAAAATGGATGACAAGTCTACATAGGGAAATGGAAAAAGTCCCTATGTGAAAGATATAAATGGTGAGGCAAATCTTTTTATAACAACTGACTAGATTCACTGCTATGATATTAGCCCGTGAACCAGATTCGAATAGGGAATCTGACACAAACCCCCCCCAAGACCCATAGGTTGGGATCCGCACATGATATTTTCTCTTCTGACCCCTAAGAGCTCGATTAGCTCTTCTATTTCCCTTTCGGGAAATCAACACCCACAACAAACCTTGAGGGAACCCCTCTCCTATTTTGGAATACCGGATTTCACGATTTCATGAATCCCGTGGTCAAGCGCCTTATCTCTTCGACCTCTGAAACCCTGAAATACTAATACTTGCCTTTCCTGATGTCAATTTCGTCTTTTCAACTTTCATGAATTCGGGAGTTGCGATGACATGCAACTCTGCTCTCGACCCCTGGAGTCCCGAACTTTCAACTTTCGATTTACCAAAATGAAAATGTTCCGGTCCTCCCTACCTCTTCGCGGTTTCAGGGTTTCAACCACCGAAAAGCGCTTCCACTATGTCCTCGAGGCTCTCGAACCTCCGAACCTCAAAATGTTGAAATTACGTCTCCTGAAATCCTTTCGTACTTTCGCGTACCGGGTTCTCCTCTTCACTATATATGTTCTCTCGTCAACAGGACTTCTGGTATACCGAATCCCAAAATGTCGAAATGCTAAGGTTCCGCTTCCAAGGGGATCAACGGATGTGGAACTTTCCTTGATCCAATGGTTAGTGCAATTTCGCGTACCAGGAGTTCGATACATCAAGCTCGAACCCTATGTCCTCTCCACCTTCTGGTCTCCGAAGTTTCGAAATACCGAAATGGTATTTCTCCTCCTCTGCTTGTGCGAACCTCGATAGGAAGTCTCTTGTCCTTCCACGTGTCACCTTCTCCTTGTTTCGAGTTTTCGAGTATCGGGAGTTTGACACTCTCAACCCCAACCTTATGTCACTACGATCCCCAGTTTCCTGAACTCCAAAACACTTACACTTGCTTCCCTTACTTCCACACATGAAAACTTCTATTCGCGTTTCAGGGGTTTGATCAGCTAAGGATTTGGTGTACACTTCAGACTCTCGAACCCCGAAATGCCGAAGTGTTTTGGCATCCTAATAAGTCAAGATCAGTAGCCCCTTATTCGCCTTGCAACTCTTGTAGACCCTACGACTCTCACTATTTCGGGAATTCTCCTTGGAGAACCTCGACCGTCCAAATTCCTTCTTCAAGAACCTCTTCTCTGAGTCACCTCAACGATCCTCTTCACTTTGACTTGGCCTCTGCACGATGACCAAAACTCCTCTCCTTCCCTTCAACACTTGAAGACACTAACTCTCTTGAGCTTCCTTTTGCCAAATTAAATCTCCTATGAGATTTCTGCACGCACTCCTTGTGGCACTTCTTCAAATACATCTAAGTATTTGAGTTATTTTGACTCTGTGTAACTCTTTGTGACAACAGTCTTTCAATCCTTTCCTTGGTTGATAAGTTTTGAACTTCCAACCAACTTGCGCACACCTTTTGTGCCTTCTTGCACTCCTGGGGAAAATGAGATCAACGTTATCCCTCTTAAGCTTTCAGAGATGAACTCTGAACCCGTCAACGCACTCCTTGAGGAATCTTCACTGCACTCCTTGCAGGAACTCTTGCTCAGAGAGAAGAACAATTGAAACTCATTCCCTTACTCTCTCTCTCTCTCAGACTTCAAACACTTAACATGAAATCATACATACATAGCATAAAAGCAAATGTACAACAGAAAGAGTAAAACAACCATAAGCATAATATTCAACATGTATACATAGAAAGTATTATAACACCATGAGTCTGAATCAAAGCTTCATATATTAATTTTAGAACTTATGTACATGGGTTCTTCTACACAGCTCTCTACTACAGCTCCTCTCTATGCTCTATGATATTCTTGATAATGTTACAATGATACAAGATGAGGGTGTCTATATTCGTTTTCCCTCTAGCTCCTAAAGTTGTCTAATCTAGAAATTTAAATCTACCTACTTTCATTAACTATGCATAAATGCCTCTACACTTTACAGATGAGAGTGAATCGCTCAAGATCTGTTTACAATATGGAAGTATGTCTTCTTAACTATTTTATTAGTGTCTGCGCATCCAAACTTTCAAAAACATTTCAAACATTTTCAACATGTGCCAAAAATGTGATGGCATTTGTCCCACGCTCGCTTGCTGCTGGCAATGCTCCTGCATCATAATCTATCTTGGTCTTATTGACCTAGATATTGATGTGGAAGAGTTTGGTGTTTCAAGGATAAATCCACTATGATATGGGTTTGAATATCACATAGAGCATGCACCCCAAGAAATAAATGTATCCAAAGGAAGCAATTAAGAATTCATAACTGACCAACTACTAATAAGAAACAATATGACTAACTTGGATCCTATTGTTTGGAGAAGTCTCCTTGCACGAATCCTTGCTCCAATGTTTCACTCCAAATATTTCTTTGTCAACCTACACACAAAGAGAATGAAGGTTGCAAAGAAGGTAGTTATAACAACTAACTCTTAACTATACTAACTAGGATCAATATGTTATCATCAAGATAATTAAATGCATACATATATTACAAATGTAAATCAATAACATAAGATTGGGATGGAAAATAGAGTTCTCATTATATTAATAACACGAAATAAAAGAAGGATACAACTTGATACTACTACGAAACTCCCTGGAATCAATATATGTATTCCTCCACTTGAGCCACTAAATATGTCTCATACCTATTTACTTCTTGCTCTAGAAAAGTCAAGGAAACATAATGAGTCTCTTCCTGAATGGGATAGATGAACAAGGTGTTGGAAACATGGTTTTCCATAAATTGAGGGGAAAATCATAAAATCTCGGGGAATGGGCTTATAGACCCCAATGACATGTATTTATACTTCAAAATTTTGGTTGGAGTAGTTATACACGAGCTATAGGAGGTAATGAATAGGAGAAACCTGTGAACTCTGCCCAAAAATTCACATTTTTATATTTTTTGTGCCAAATAAATGCATATGCTAGTTGTTGAAGGGTAATGAACGTATATAAAGTTGCATACATGCATTTTTAGATAATAGGAAGAATATGACTAGCTAGAGGGAGTTTTTAAAAAGATTTTGAGGAGGAAATGGGGGAAATTAAGTCTACAAGTGGGAAATGGACTTAAGCTTCATGCAAACAAGTGCATCCATGCAAATATGTGGAAAATTATGCCATAACATTTGGTCATCTATCTCTCTTCTTGGTGATGAAGGTTACTCAGATTCACCTCCTTCTACATTGATGTGCAAACAATATTCTCATCCACATGAGAGTTTCTTTCAACCTAATTTCTTGAATCCATGGATAGAAGATTCTTTTGCTTTGCATCCTTCTTTTGTTTCTTTGGGTTAAACTCTGGATGTAGTTTCCAACACTTTTTCTCAATGTTCCCATCAATATTGCAATTGTTAAAATAGCTTCAATAGTTTGTAGGATCCTTTTACTAATGTGCAGTGGTTGTTGTTTTCTTATCCTCCCCACCTTTCCACTTCTTCTTCCCCTCCTTGGAAGCTTCATGATTCTCTTTTTGTTTGGAATCACTTGGATTCCCTTTCTTGTGGCCTATGTTTTCCATATATTGTGCCTATATACATGCCTCATCCACTATCCTTGGATTGAAAAGCATCAAGTTGATTTCATAGATGGTTGTGTAGACCACATAGATACTTGAGGAGTACATTTGGGTTCTTGGGAGACATACCCAACATGATGGCCATCTTTTTGAACTCGGTGGTGTACTCCTATACACTTTTCCCTTGATTTTGTTTGAATTAGTGCTATCGGATACGCAGATCCTCTCCATACCCGTTAGGGTATAATTTTGACTTGATGAGGGTTTTGAAGTCCTCCCGCCTAGTTACTAGTGGATCACCCTCCAACTTAAGTGTGTCCACGTGGATTTCCCACCAGGTTAAGGCATGCCCCTCTAACTTCAATCTGGAAAATTACATCTAGTGTTCTTCATCTATATGGTGAACATTGAAACAACCTTCTAGTTTATGCAACCAATGATTAAGCTTTAATGCATCGATCTCACCTTGGTATGTCTTTATGTCAAATTATGTTTACACCTTGAATAAAGACTACAAAGAGTTTATGGTACTAGAACTCAACTACTCTTTCTTAGGTTCATTCCACGACTCATTTTTTGGATTTTTGTTATCCCCGATTTCCCGTCTGATCTGATATCTAAGTTCGAGCCTCGAACTTCTCCAAAAATTGCAAGCTTTCTTTCTAGATCCACCATGAGTAAGGACATATTGCGAGATATGTCAATGAATTTCTCTTTCAGCCTCACAAATCTCTCCTCTATTGGATTTTGAGGGTTGTTATGAATGTACTTGTCGATCATGGATAGGGTTCAATGACTTTCATCTTAAACCAATTCATGTATCCTTGAAACTTTCCACAAATACCCCAAAGAAACATGCTCTGATCTCAACATCATTTGTAAATTGTCATGGATATTCCACTGGAATAGTTCATCACAATAGGTCTTATAATATTCTGAAATCTTAGATCTATGTGGTTTATTTCCATAGGTCCCATATTTATTATCTCTAGCTTATGGATTGAATTTAAGAAATATATGAAATATAAAAATGAAATAATAGACACAAATACACACCATCCACACAAATGAACACAATATTTGACTTGGTAAACCCAATATGGGAGAAAACCCAACTAGAAAGTGAGGCCTATGCTCTGCTCTCTTTGATTTAGTTATAAAATGCACATAACATATTCATGTTACAATGTGATAGAATATCGAAGTCAATCGGCTCTTCATGTTGCAATATTATATAATATTGAAGCCAATCTCTTTATATCACCATGTGACATAATCTTGAAGTCAAGCATATTGTCCCAATTTGACAAAATTTTGAAGACAACCTCTTAACTTTTTTCTCTTGAAGTGTCTCAAAGTTAGTCATTGTTGCTTGAAGTCAACCATAGTTAATCAAAGACAATCTAATTCTACCATAGGAAACCAAATTCAAGCATAGTCAACCATCCTCAACCAATTTCAATCAAAGTTAACCACATACCATAGTCAACCATTGTTTAACAAAGATAACCAAATTCAACCATAGTTAACCAATGTTTAACAAAGATAACCAAATTCAATCATGGCCAACCATACCAAATACAACCATAGTCAACAAAAGTCAAACATGGTCAACCACAACCAAAGTCAACCTTGGTCAAACCTAGTCAAGCATGCTCTTCTGAAATTAACCATAGCAAAAATGATCAATGATAATCAACCTTAGTGAAGCATAGTCAAAGTCAACTATTGTTAAATATGGTTAACCTTCTTTTTCCAACTCGCTATGAACTTTCTTTTCAATTATGAGTTATTCTCAATTATGAAATAATTTTTATTTCATAATTATGAAATTGTGACAAAATAATTATTTCCTTGTGAAATAATTATGAGAATTTTACTCAATTATGTAATTTTATCCTCATAACATCTAGTAACATGCTTGCAAAACCTATGGTGGAAAATACAAGTATAACACTTGTCAACTCTCTAAACTTGAGGAAAGTGCATATATTTGGAGACTCTCAAGTGGTAGTGGACTGGGTCAGTGGAAAGGTGTAGATTCACGTGGTGTGCTTTCAACCATTGATGAAGAGGATTCACGATCTATTGGGCGAGTTGGATTGGTACTCATGTGCTCATGTTTGCATAGAATTAAACTCAATTGCTAACAAGATTTCTAAGGATGCTCTATCTCTCGAATCGGGGGCTTTTTTATATCAAGAATATTTTGATGATCAATTGTGTGAGGAGATGTCTTTCTAGCTCTAACATATTTTTTTATATACTATTGGAAATCAAAGTTGAGTGAGAATGTGAGACAGTATGTGTAAAATGTTTTTGTAAAGTACCTATTATGAGGATCTAATAGGTTCGGTTTAGAAGGGAGGACAATTTTTGTGAAAAAAATTGAGGGATAAGGATAGAAATGTAGAAAAAAGGATAGTTCTTTGTACAAAGGATTGTAATATGTATATTTTCATTTAATAAATATAATATTTTTTCTTTCTCGGATAAAATATTTAGTGTAACACATTTTCCACATCAGAAATCACTGATAGTCTCCCAATATTGATTTTGATAGTCTCCCAATATTGATTTTTATGGAAAGATTCTTTCAAATTTATGGGAGTGTTCATGAACATTACATTCATGATAGAATACATGCACATCCATCCTATACAACACCTCCAAAAATTTATGAAATGAAAAAAAGATTCAATCCACAACTACATCTGTAGCAAGTATAATGATGTAATGCATAGCCAAAACGGTTCCATGAAGAACCCCCTAAAGATGACAATATATGTATCTATTTATTTCCAACGGATTATAAAAAATGATAGAAGTCATATGTAAATCTTTTGAAGGAGGTAAAAAATATGATTTGTCAATGAGAATGTATGTGGATTGCGCAAAAATGCTAACCTTTTCTTGTGTCTAGTTGCTAGAACGTTTTTCATAGTATTAGTGAGAAATTCTAATTTTTTGGAGGTATTTTGTGGTAGAGATAATAACCCATCTATTGGTAAACTATAAAATATTTAAGTTTCTAAGAACCTGAGTGTATTTGTGTGTGAGCGCATTCCTAAGTACTTCATTGTCACTTTTTGGACCATCATCTTTGTGTGAGTGCTCCTTTGTTCTCCACATTATATAGAGATCTATGTCTTTCAACAATGGTTACATGGTCTTTATTTGTGGTATAGTTGTGAGTGTAAACTACCCAACAACACTATTCAAGATTAGAGATATGGCTTGGTCCCTGGTGTAACTTGCATGCAACAACCAACTAACAACATAATAGTAACTAAGCCAATAAAAATCAAGACTTTGTCAATACTCTGTCATTGAGAACTTTTTCTCAGTATGGCTACAAAGCCTCTATTCGTGTTTCAATTCTAGGATACCCTAATTAGATAAACTCTATTCAATAGTTTGGTGCTTGAACTAATTCATCCTAAATATAAGTATCTTAATGAACCTTTGTTGTAATTATCATTAACATGAACTTAAGAGTCAAATTAGCTTTCAATACTTATATAAAATACAATATCCTAAATAAAGCCACATTGGTATACCAATCACCAACTGTTCACTATTTATATTACTATTCATATTACTATAATCATCTAGCCATGCACTTTTTCCAAGAAAAAATTATCCCAAATTTATAAATAGTATAAATTCTTTTACATCAAGCACATTCAAGAACAAGTCCAAACAGTCCAAAGATATGGAATAGTCAGGAGGAGGTTACAACAGGATTACTTAAATACTAGTACAACAGGATTACTTAAATACTAGTCTAGACATATTTAGATGTTGCAATAGAAAAAAAAACTCACATGGAGTTAAGCTAAGTGCATGCTGAAACTGCATTTGGTCCACTTACTCTTCACAATCCCTTGACAATTCAAAGATGTTATTACACTAATCATCTCGCCATGCACTTAAACACTATTAATTGAACATATATATGGGGTTGCTTATGGAAAGCATATATGAAATAACATGCAATAAACAAATGAATTATTTAAACCATAAGATATGGAAATTCATTAAAACATGCCAAAATGATAATCAAGCATACCATATGAGAGTTCTTCAAATGGCCATCATTGAAGGAAAATGATATTCTCATGCATCAAGAGATCTTCAAGGTTGCAATCAATTAAATCATATGGAAAATGGGCTTTATAACAAATGAGTGAGACTGCTTCACTCCATGCCAAAACCATTAATTTTAATGCCACCGAGTCAACAAGATTTGAGTCTTAACATTGACAAATGGATTATAATTGTTTCTTGACCAATTCAAGGTGAACATGGTTGTCTTAAATCGTTTCCCAAGCATTCACCATCGCCCAGGAAATAGTTGTACAGCCTCAAGAAAGCTAGAACGCGCCCCCCTAACAATCTCTAGGGTGCTCACGAAACCATAGAGGTAGCATATGGCCTCTCTAGAGTGCCGAGGTACATATAGAAGCTCAACAAATAGCCTTGGATTGTATTTGTTGAAGGATGAATCTCATTTTTGTTGGGCAAAATGACTCCAACAATCTAATAACTTAAAACATGACTCCAATAGTCTAATAACTTAGAAACTTCTTAAATAATTTCAACCTCTATTATGGAAGCCATGGAAGAGTATCATAATAATTAAACTTAGATATAATGCTAAACTTTGAATAGTCAGGAAACAGGTCGTCTGGTAACTCGAACATAACATAACAGCGCTCCTAATACTGTACTCAGCAGCCCCCCAATTATGATGCCTCCTACGGCGGCAGATTCTACTTTCATTCTGTGACGACGGGCTACTTCTTTTGATTCTGTCATTCCACCTTCCAGCATGTGAGCTGAAGAATTCTCTTTCACGGAATCCCCCCTTTTACCAGATTCAGTAGTATTATCATTTTTCTCTTTTGTGACTACCTTATGATCATGGGAAGGTCCAGGAGAGGGAGCTTCCAGCAACAAACGGTGCCTTAACGGACGTGGAAGATTTTCACAATAAACCACTGGCACTGAAGGCACAGAGGAATAAGGAAGTGGAGAGCATTTAATTGATAAACGAGCTGCTGCATTGAGATTGAACACCCAGAAGAAAACCAATGATATAATTGCCAAATTGCATCTTCTCAATCCGTTACAATCGATCCCAACTTTTTCCATTTCTTTCTTTCAAGTGGCTCAAATCAGCTTGGGATCTCTAACTTGAACGATCAATAAAGTAGCCAATAGAACCCTATATATAGAGGCCTCTCAGTTCATCAATTTGTCAGAAGCTTCCACGATAAAAGCTTTGTCACCATAGCTTGTCAGAGTTGCAAGTTCATGTTTGATAGAGAACCGACAGGTTGCAGTATTCAATATTGTTGAGCTGGGTAGTTCAGTCATTCCAGGCTTTAAAATATCATACTGTCGGCGAGTCTGGCTTAGGGTTCTTGGACGTGTGTATGGCAACTCAGCACCTTCTGTAGTTTCGCGTGGATCTTCCCAAGAAGATATTTCATTTATTTGATTAATTAATCACTGATAATTGTATGAATTTCAGATATATATATGGCATTACAACTAAGTCTGCATGTGATGAGGGAACAATGCCCAAAGATAAGGATAGCCTAACGATTCAGAAAATATAAGGGATCAGATGTAGATCCTAATAGAGTGGTAAGTTGGCCAAAATACAGACAACATGGTTGCTTCCACATGCCTTCCTGACTCCTGACGCATTTGCCTGTTGCCTTTGATTTGGAATACATGAAAGTTGGTCTCGAATCTCAGAATTTTTATAAATTATAATCAATCGACATTCGTAAAGATCTTTGAAATAAATATTCATTTGATCTATTGAGCAAATGCATTCGTGGCCTCATTGACTTTCATTCTCAATTTTGCTCTCTTTTCAATACGAGGCTTTCAGATTCAGATTCAAGGATGTGGAAACCAAGGTTCTGCATTGTATAAGAATCTAAATTATAACTACAATTACGAGGTTGCATCTGACTCCACGTTCAAAACTGGGGAAGGCAAAAACTATGCCTCACTTGAGTGCATGGGGATGCCGAAAGACACGAAGACCGAGAGTTGTTTAAACTTTAAAAGTGAGATCCTCAAAAGTATAGGCTGTAATCGGTAGCCCAGAAGTGATTTTCGGTCCATTCCTCCCCGCCTTGTGCGTGAGAAACCTGAAGCAACACAGAAGGCGTTCTCATAAAGGTTTTTTCCATTTATCCAGTATTCATTTATCCAATATTTGTATGAGACCTTTTCCTCCAACAATTTGATTGGTAAAGTTTATCGATGTATGTGATTTTTAAGGAGGAAACACATGTTCTTAACCATAAGCTCACTGAATACTGTATAATAACGTTAAGAATAATAATTATAAAAATCAATTATAATTCACTATAATAAAATAAAAATAGTAATAATTTAATTATAAAATTAAAAATATAATAATAATTACCATGATTTACTAAGGGTTAGATTATGGTTTATCATGTTTGACCTTATGGTTGACTATTATTAACCTTAGTTGACCATAGTTGGTTATTGATCTTATTAACTCTATTTGATCATGGTTGTTTATGGTTAACCATATTTAACAATAGTTGACTTTGACTATGCTTCACTAAGGTTGAATATCATTGATAATTTTTACTATGGTTAATTTTGGTACAACATGCTTGACTAGGTTTGATCAAGGTCGACTTTGGTTGTGGTTGACCATGTTTGATTTTTGTTGATTATGATTGGTTTTGGTATGGTTGGCCACGATTGACTTTGGTTATTTTTGTTAAACACTGGTTAACTTTGGTTAACTATGGTTGAGTTTGGTTATCTTTGTTAAACAATGGTTGACTATGGTATGTGGTTAACTTTGATTGAAATTGGTTGACGATGGTTGACTATGCTTGACTTTGGTTTCCTATGGTAGACTTAGATTGTCTTTGGTTAACTATGGTTGACTTTAAGCAACAATGACTAACTTTGAGATATTTCAAGAGAAAAAAGTTAAGAGGTTGTCTTCAATATTTTGTCACATTGGGACAATATGCTTGACTTCAAGATTATGTCACATGGTGATATAAAGAGATTGGCTTCAATATTATATAATATTGCAACATGAAGACGTTGACTTCAATATTCTATCACATTGTAACATGAAGATATTATGCGCATTTTATAACTAAATCAAAGAGGGAAGAGCATAGGCCTCACCTTCTAGTTGGGTTTTCCCTGTATTGGGTTTACCAGGTCAAATATTGTATTCATTTGTGTGGATGGTGTGTATTTATGTATTTTCTTTCATTTTATATTTCATATATTTCTTAAATTCAAGCCATAAGCTAGAGATAATAAATATGGGACCTATGGAAATAAACCACATAAATCTAAGATTTCATAATATTATAAGATCTATTGGGATGAACTATTCCAATGGAATATCCATGACAGTTTACAAATCATATTGGGATCAGAGCAGGTTTCTTTGGGGTATTTGTGGAAAGTTGCAAGGATACAAGAATTGGTTTAAGATGAAAGTCATTGAACCCTAGCCATGAATGACAAGTTTGTTCATAACAACCCTCAAAATCCAATAGAGGAAAGATTTGTGAGGATGAAAGAGAAAGTCGTTGACATATCTCACAATATGTCCTTCCTCATGGTGGCTCTAGAAAGCAAGCAAGATTAGATTGTTTGGAGAAGTTGGAGGCTTGAACTTAGATATTGGATCGGATGGGAAATCAGGGGATAACGAAGATCCAAAAAAGGAGTCGCGAAATGAACCCAAGAAAGAATAGTTGAGTTCCAGTACCGTAAACCCTTCATAGTATTTATTCAAGATGAAAAAAAAAAGTTGACATAAAGCCATACCAAGGTGAGATCGATGCATTAAATTTGAATCATTGGTTGCAGAAACTAAAAGGTTATTTCAACGTTCACCATATAGATGAAGAACAAAAGATATCATTTTCCAAATTGAAGTTAGAGGGCCATGCTTTAACCAGGTGGGAAATCCATGTGGAAACACTTAATATAGAGTGATCTAGGTGGATATCAGTGGCTACCCACCTATTCCATTGGCTCAAAGACTAGTTTCCATTTTGACAGTTTTTTTACAGTTTTTCGAGTCCCAAACTTTCGGGGCCGTTTTGAGGGACGAGGCCCTAAACGACGTTTTGAGGGATCGACAACACCTAGAATGTAGTTGGAGAAAGATGCTAGGTTGAAAGGAGCATGTACTCCTCGGTTATAACATTCCAACGGTGTATCGAGTGCCCTAAACGAAGATAGTATGCAAAAGTTACACCCTTGGGAAGTTGATGTATCAACTACCCCCATCAGGGCCCACAAACATTTTGGCGTTTCATCTCTTGGGGTTAGGGTTTTGGATGTTTAGGGTTTTCTCATTTATGTTTTATGTTAAAAATTCATTTGGAGCCTCATTATACTCAACTTATTGTGAATGAGGGTAGCCGACACATCTCTTCTCAGAGATAATCTACCACCATTATAGCTAGCTTCATAGATGATTTTAGGGGCGAACTTTCGCAGATGGGCGAAATTTTAGGGTTCCAATTTTTGAAGGGGTGATTTTTCATTCACTTGGTGTTTAGAAAAATTAAAATATTTAGCCCATATAATAAAATAAAAGATAGATATGGAAACTATTTCTTCCCCTAAAAAAAAGTAAGAAAATCAGTGGAAAGAGAGTTCGCCCTCCCGATTTCATGAACAAATTGTCAATTCGCCCTGATTTTTTTAGAATCTAGATTTTTGGAGAATGTGTCGCCCATATTTTCTAAACCAGGGTGTGTTTGGAGTTACTTCGCCTGCATATCCTCTCGAATGAAGATTTTCAACACTGATTTTTCCCACAAATTTCGTAGTTTTTTAGAGGGAACGATGTTTCCCAATGCCCATCGATTTTGGGTTCCCCAACTTCCCCTAAATTTCCAATTTTGTTCCATAATCCATGGGCCATGTATTTCCTTCTATGTTTTATGGGAACGAGTGTTGAGGCTTTATAAATTATGGAGAAGAGGCTTGACGATGGTTCAACAATGCATGATCTCAATTTTCAAATCTGATTCTATACTCATTACTCAGCTTTCTTCGAATCCCTAATCAAGACTGTAGAGGGAAAAAAGCACACACGCTTTTGTAGCTGTTATATTCTTACAGAATTTCGAAGGACATTTGTGAGTTATTCCTGACTCCTAAGTTCACATTTATTGTTACTTAGAGATGCTCGATCTTTGTCGTGTTCTTCAAATCAGTCACATGATACTAGGTAAAAACACCTCTCTAAGTGGGTCATCCCAAAATAACTTCAATCTCGAAATTCTTTTATTTTATTCACATCTCAAACAAATTCCTTTGTTAGAAAATCTGAGCTACTATCTACTTTTCAATATTTGAGAATTAGTCTTTAAGAATATGAGACTTATTAATATTTATTTGTTTTGGCCCTTTGCTTAAGACTCTAAGCTACTAGATTTTAAAAAAATTTAGAACATGGTATCATACAGTATGGTAATTTAATAGTCGACAAGAGAGGCTCATTGCATGCATGGGATTGATAGCCTTGATTTCTGTTTTTATTGCAATGCTTGCATTTTGTTGGTTATACATGCAACCCTTATCTTATCTTGGGTTCGACCATGCGATCTCAGACCTGATGGAAATCAAACCCCATTGGGACCACTTCAACCACAACATAATATGATACTTAAAATTGTTTCATGTCTTGGTTTTCTTTTGCTCAGAAATCTAAATCGTTGCTTTTAAAATTTGAACATGCTACATGTAGTTTTTTTTCAAGTCTTTGACTTCTTTTACATGAAAATCTGAGTTGCTTCTTGATTTTAAAAATTTTGAGCACTTTCGCTCAATCAATAGTTCATACTTAACAAGTTTTAGTTTGCTTAGAGTTTCCTTTGCTTAGAACTCCAAGTTGTCTTCTATGCTGAGATTTCCTTAGCATTGATATTGAAGACTAGTTTTAGGCATTAGTATGTTACTTCAAAGGTTGGTAGAATTTGTATTTTTTTGTTTCAATCAGCCTTTAGGTTCAGTTTAATTTCTATTTTTATGCAAAGTTTTCTTAGGGTTACAAATTTGATATTTTGTGCACATTAATGTGTTTTACCCGTGGTTTTGCCATCCAGTTGTACCCTCTTTCAACATGGACAATTATCTTCATCATTTGATATGGTTCTTGTAACAACCTCTACCTCTCAATTTCCTCCACTTTGTTTCCCTTTATGTCTAATTGTTCCAATATTTCATCTTCGGATACCATTCTGTCATTTTTATCACAAGGTTTTGGAAAACCCTGACTCATTAAAGTTTGACTCCTCCAGTTTGGTAGGCGTCTTTTGGATGATCTCATTGTGCCTAAAATGACATTCTTTGTTCCCTCAAATATATAAATTTTAATGGTACTTAAGAGTATGAGTATATAATTCATAGAAACCATAAAGTGTTGGTGAGCCAACTTCCCTTGAGAGGCCTCTCTTTTCAGGTATGGCTTGTAGCCTCTGCTCTCTACTGGTTTTTGGATGAAATGTTTTGGAATCACTCACACCTAGAACCATATGCACTAAACAACAATCAACAAATGGGTTTGAGCTACAATCAGAAAATTGGTTTGAGTTGAATCTAGAAGTGGGCCACATCTCCCATTAGTTGTTACACAGAAGAGGTAACAAATAGGATTTGAGGGTCTTAAAATTGGGTGCAGGAATGAGAATGGGAATGGTGGGAATCAATTCAACGTTTTTGGGTGCCCATGTGACCATCATTGACCTTCCCCGTGTCCTCCCCAATCTCCTTTTAAATTCAAATACCACCGAGGTTACCTCCTTCAAATGCATGGATATGCAAGGTATTCAACCTCCCAAGTGGATAATATTCAAATGAATGCATGGGATCATGTCCAAATAATCCTTTTCTAGCGAAAAAATGCAATGAATGATGGACCATAACATGTAGTAACTAACTTCGATTCAATTTGCTAGTTATAAATTCCCAACTTACTTTCTAAAAGAGGCGCCCTTAATAAACATAAACAATGTGCATGAACTATGTACTATGAACCATGAACTCGTGTGCCTAAAACCAACTATTGGTTAACATATGTTGGATGTTTTTATTTTAAACACCTTTAATCTCCCCAAATAGGTTTATCTTCTTGTTTGTGGAAAGAAATGTTGTTGTCCAAGAAAGACAAAATATACTACAAATCTTGAGCATTGGTAATGTCGTATTCCCCCCCTAAATAATCCATCAATTAAGCTCATTATTTTCTTTTACAGTCATATATTATTCTTTTAATGTGCCAAAAACCTATCCCCTTTATACAAGTGTGCTATGCATGATTTCATCTACAAGTGTATAAGAAAAACCTATCCCTATAGGACCACTTAAACACAATAGTGCCCAACACTTTTTATATCTGAGTGGCTACCATATTTAGAATAGTCATGTTTGGAATGCATTTCAAAGCATGCGTGATCACCTTGAATATGGTTTTATTGTGGGATTTAGATTGAGTCATTTGAAGTTATCAATATCAAAATGTATGGCATAGAGAAGATGATAATTCATAGATGATCATGATATTGTTACTATAGGTGGGAATGCCAATGTCAAATACAAAACAGGGTAGAAAATAGAACTATGAAGGAAGAATATGATAGCTTGTCAGTCCTCCTCCTCCATGTCATAACCAAAACCATCAAGGTCACCACCATTGTTGCTACTCTCTCCTCCATCCTCTTTCTCTTTATCCAGTCTTAGATCTGCATCTGCTACTATGGAGGATGACCCCTCAAGAGGATCACCTTTTAATTTTTTCATTGTCCTGTGGTTTTCATTGGTTGTTTTTCATTTCCAGGAAGATGGTGCAACATTTCCTTTACAATTAAATGGCAATATGGATCCCAACTAGCCATTGGGATGCTACTATAAATTATGATATTGCTGATGAATATGATGATATATTGTGTTCTATTTTATTTTGTGAATCTATTCTGTTAAATTCATTATAGACCACTAGAGTACAAAAGAATTATTGAAAACTAAAACAAACTATTAAACACTATGCTCCAGCTCATATTCTAGGGATACTCATTATGTGGCTTTGTATCTTGCACTAGAAAACCTATCAATATTTTGATCCATTACTATTTTAGTGTATGTCTTAGGTTTTTGTGGACTAGCTCTGGCACATGATTCTTTTGTGCTCATTGTTGCGACTCTAATCCCACTCTGACTATACCAATTGTTGGTAATATATGTCATGGATTGAGTATATCCTCAACTGAGTATTCCTTTGGGGATGTCTAAACCATGCCTATGTTGGCATGAGATGTATATTGACAGTATGGAGGAACAATCAGTGTCAGTCTTTTCTTTTTCAATATATTAGAGACCACATCATGGAAAAATACAAGTTCGAGTGCATGTTTCTGAATAGGAGTTTGGTATAAAGAATTTACCAAAAGCTTGAGGAATATTTGATCTCTTGCCTTGGTATTCCCTAGTAGAGCACGAAAAGGGAAGGAAAGTATGGAGGAGTTGATTACCATATCCATTTCCAACAAGTTATTGAAAGGGCTTACTTTGAATTTTGAGTAAATTGATTGTCTTGTTCTGCATATGTTCAAAGGGTCCCTAGTGTTAGCCTTTGCTTACCTAACTGCAAGACATTTACAGAGTTCAAATATTTTGTAAACATTCACTAATTTTTGCTTCTACCTTTGAAGATGGAATCATCTCTGAAAGTTGTCTTTTGTCAAAGGTTGAAAATTTCCATTCACAAATACTCTTATGAGGCCCTTTCTGCACTACTTTTAAGATATTATCCCTACATATTGATCATGGTTACCATACCCATTTCAATGACTTCTTTGCTACATGTTGTATGGATTGAGTGTGTCATGACAATCATGTTGACATGGCTTAGACCTTACCTACTGAACAAAAATATACAACAACCAAGATGATGTCTAAAACAAGACTTTGGTGCACAATCAGAAAAATAGGATGTGAATATGTGAATGTATCTCTCATGTTGTAATACCTGTGTAAAATTTGAAGTAGGTTATTTTACTTTGGAATCTAAGGAACAAAAACCTCCTCCAGTTTCTCAATTTTCATCTTTGATTGGCCACAATCAGTTCGGCAAAAAGATGACTAAAACAGGACTTTGCACAATCAAAAAAATAAGCTGTAAATATTTGAATGTATCTCTCATGATGTAATACTTGTGTAAAATATGAAGTATTTTATTGTAATTTGTCATCTAATGAACACAAACCTCCTCCAATTTCTCAATTTTCATCTCTGATTGGCCACAATCAGTTCGGCAAAAAGATGACTAAAACAAGACTTTGCACAATCACAAAAATAGGCTATGAATATGTGAATTTATCTCTCATGTTGTAATACCTGTGTAAAATATGAAGTAGGTTGTTGTAATTTGGCATATAAGGAACACAAACCTCCTCCAATTTCTTAATCTTCATCTCTTATTGGCCACAATCAGTTCGGAAAAAAAGATGACTAAAACAAGACTTTACACAATCAGAAAAATAGGTTGTGAAGATGTGAATGTATATCTCATGTTGTAATGCCTGTGTAAAATATGAAGTAGTTTATTTTAATTTGGAATCTAAGGAACACAAACCTCCTCTCAATTTTCATCTCTGATTGGCCACAATCGGTTCGGCAAAAAGATGTTTAAAACATGCTTTGCACAATCAGACAAATAGGCTATGAAGATGTGAATGTATCTCTCATGATGTAATACCTGTGTAAAATATGAAGTAGTTTATTGTAATTTTTCATCTAAGGAACACAAACCTCCTCCATTTTTTCAAGTTTCATCTATGATTGGCCACAATCGGTTCTGCAAAAAGATGTCTAAAACAAGGATTTGCATAATTAAAAAAATAGTCTGTGAAGATGTGAATGTATCTTTCATGTTGTAATACCTATGTAAAATATGAAGTAGGTTCTTGTAATTTGGAATCTAATGAACACAAACCTCCTCCATTTTCTCAAGTTTCATGTCTGATTGGCCACAATCGGTTTGGAAAAAATATGACTGAACAGGACATTTCTAGAAAATGTGCCTTCAAAGATTCTCCAAGTGACATGTTTTGAGTAGTTTGTTTTTGTTGTGCCAAAAGTGAGTTTCTTGGACTCTCTGAGTATGCTTGGATGGTGTTGATGGTGTACTTTGGCTAGTTGGTTGACTAGAATAAGACAAAAATACATTTGACTAAATGAATGTCTCCCAAGTGATGTTCATTTGTGCAAGTTGATGCAATACAATGATTTTGATGAGGGCATGGTGAAAAATTCTGTCTTGATGATCACTTTTTCTATGTTGCACCTTATATTCCATTTTATCCAATCTCTTGTAGAGGTAGTAGGATAGGTTAAGTGGTTTTAACCCTGTGAAATGAATGAGCAGTCTAACATGATACTTGTACAATCTTGAAAATATGCCCTCACATGTAAAATACTTCATAATGACCCTCATCAATGGAGCAAACTTCTCAAGGAGTTGTCCAAAAGGAAAAAAAAAAAATCTTAATGATGTCTTTGTAGTTGTTGTAGGAAAATCTCCCTACGGACGGGTAGATCTCCTCTTGAGAGCTAGACTCTTAACTCTTAAGACATAAGATGATTAACATGGACAATGACTTCCTTTTATATCTAGATAAACTCATGTGTGAGGAGGAAGGAGAAAAGAAGTACCTTTTTACCGGTGTTTGTCCCTGCACAGTCTGAGTTGAGCTCCAATCATAAATTCCTCAATAATCCCTGTAGACAAACAAAGATACAACCAGCTTCATACTCTACTGAGATTAGCTCGAAATAGATCTATCTATTAGAGACAAATTCATGTGATATCAAACATAGAATTGAAAGAAACAGGCCAAGCATATTATATTAATGAGAACAACAATGAATAAAACTTACAACCATAAATGTGAGTGCAGCAGCTTCATCAAGTTCCCCTTGTCCAAACCCTTTCTTAAACAGTCCACGCACAGAATGTTGATGCTCCAAATGACATACCACTCATGAGATCATAAGTTTGGTATAATTCTCAATATCCATTCCCCCTCCTCCATGGAAATCCCTCATTATATAGGATTTGGAGGATTAACCACAATGGAGAGGATCTCTCATCAGATCCACTAAGAAAGGGATCTCCAAGATATTTAGGGAGAAAATATCTCTTAAGGATTTTGGGGAGGAAATATCTCTCAAGGATTTTAAGGAGGAAATATTTCAACCATCCATGAGATCCTCCACCTTCCCTA
>ML785882.1:126211-138580 GCA_009831015.1 Picea engelmannii
TGCCCCATACATTTTTCAGCATCAAAAGTACATTTTCCAGCTGAAAGTACATGCAAAAGATGACAGGAACTTGGAGAATCAGGTGGTTGGAAATTTTTGCAAGTAAAATCTTACTGTACCATACAATTTCTAGCCCCTAAATCTTGATTTCCATCTGAAACAATCACTAGCAAACTCATTCAAATTTGAAGATGAAGATGGCTGGAAAAATATTTACTTATCCCATGGTTGTTCCATCCAAGTTCCAATTCTAAAATCATGCTTCTTAGCCGATTTTTCACACAGAGATGCATAAAAAATTAGAGGAGTTTGTGGCTGAAAATTTTCTGAAGTATTATCATCACAAATCTACCCTAGAAGTTGAGAAAAAATTGCATTAAAACTCATATAACATCGTTGAATGTGCTACAATAAATCTTCCCTAGAAGTGAAAGTACATGGCTGAAACAAATCTACATGAATATGCTCTATATGACACCCAAAATCTGCATTATTAATAGAAGCATATGGCTGAAAATTGTCATGCAATTTTTTTGCATTTTCTCCCACTATGTTAGGCTGACCCAAATGCTCAAAATTTGCAATTTATTCATTAGACACATCACTACAAGTATCATAGATAGGGTTTCCATAATTTTCCAAACAATCCATATCCCTACTATAATAAAAAAAAATCTGAAAATAGTGTTTATAACTTTATGCCCTAGGCTTCCCTTATCTTCATCAAATGGAGAGATATATACATTTGCTAACTTATCATCATTCAAGGGCTATCATAAAATATATCATCAAATTCAGAAATTTGATATGGATTATAGATAACCAAACCCTTGTCTTATGTGGAGGAGAAATGGATGTTTCAATACTCTCACCAACATGATCTTCTTGAAGATCGTCAATGGAAATATGAGGAGGTTCTTCATGTACTTGAGGACTTTCTTCATCATTGCTTTCTTCTGAAGAGGTTCTTCATGTACTTGAGGAATTTCTTCATCATTACTTTCTTCTTGTGCTTGGTCTTTAATGGCATCATGAGGGCATCCTTCATCAATAAGATCTTCTTTGTTTATTACACTATACATTCCCATGATATATTCAATGTAGGGCATCCATTTCTCATGATCATTAGGGATCCATTGCTTGCAAAATGTCTCAACAAAACCTATAAAAGATGTTATTTTTCCTCTACCAAGATATGTAAACCAATCCCTTGCATTCCTTCAAAAACTATGTAAAACAACCTTATCACAACATATTCATGAATAACACCAAGATCTGAAATGAATACCATTAAACATGAAATATGTAATGTGACTGAATCATGATGCTCATGAAACTTTGAATAGCATATGAATCTATCATTGGTAGTTCATTAGGACACCTCGGGATATTTGAGAAATCAATTAGAGCATACCGATCAACCAACCATGGAGGCCACATCGAAATATTCACTTTTAACTCTTCGATATAAGGTTGAAAATAAAAATCTGCAATGCATAATCATCATACCTCATACCATATACCAAAATGTGGATTCACCAAGATGAGCTTTCAAAATCCTTCAAGATTGATGGATGTGCTTACCTCTACACCCAACAATGTCTTCAAAAATCTATAAGGAAAAAGGGCTTTGTCCCTTCATGGAATCACCATGTGAGAAAGAGATCTTCCATACAACACTCTCACAAAAATGTTATGAAGCATGGTCTTCACATTTTCTGGGAAAATGGACTTTATTCTCGGAAACAACACCAAAATCATAAATGTTACCTCCCGAATGTTGACATTATGGTAGTTGTGGGAGGTATTTACCTCCACGTGTAAACCTGATGAGAATAGAATAATCTAGGAAGCAAGAAGAAACCCTAACGAGTTGGATAATAACCCTAGAATACTTGTCAGCTCAAGAAGATAATTTGTATTAGGTTATTAGCCTCCAAGAGAAGAAGTCGGCCAGAAGAAATAATAATATATTGAACAGACAGATACCCAGAATGAGAATTTGGCCCAGGCAGTTAGCCAGAATCAGTACAAATACAGGAGGCCAGTCCTCATTCTAGCAAGCATTCTCAGAACTGCAGAGCAGCACTTATGCACACTGCAGTTCCTAGTTTGTTTGCAGGTTTGGAGGAGAGTTATCAGTGCAACTGTTGTAGCTAGTAGTTACGTTTTGGCGTGGACAATCTCTTGGTTAGGGTTTGGACTATCTGATCAGCTCTTGTTGTTGTGCTATCCTTGGGGAAAGGTGCACTGCCCTTTGTTTGGCTATCTAGACTAGGGTTTTCTTTCGGAGTGATTCTTTTTCAAGGTTAAGGTGCTCGGAGGGTGGCTTCGGCCTATGTTTGGGTGACAATAGTGATATTGTCAATGGTAAAATAAGCACATCCATTCATATTTTGTCAAGGTTAAGGTGTGCCACCCTCTGAGCACCTTAACCTTGAAAAATAATCACGCTGGAAGCAAACCCTAGGCTAGATAGCCAAACAAAGGGTAGCGCACCTTTCCCCAAGGATAGCGCACCAACAAGAGTTGATCATATAGTCCAAACCCTAACCAAGAGATAGTCCAATACAAACGTGATCTGCTAGCTGCAACAACTACAATGGCATCTCTCCTCCAAACTTGTGCACAAAACTGGGCACTGCAGTGCGCACAAGTGTTGCTCTGCAATTATGAGACTGCCTACTAGAATGAAGACTGGCCTCCTGTATTTATAGTAATTCTGGATAACTACCTAGGCCGACTTCTCATTCTGGGTACCTGTCTGTTCAGTATATATTATTTCTTCTGGCCGACTTCTTCTCTTGGAGGCTAATAACCTAATACAAATTATCCTCTTGAGCCGACATGTATTCTAGAGTTAGTAGCCAACTCATTATGGTTTCTTCTTGCTTTCCAGAGTATTCTATTCTCGTCAGGTTTACACGTGGAGGTAAATACCTCTCCCAACTACCATAATATCAACACCGAGCTCACTATAGCCAACTAGAACAGTAAATACCCTTCAAACTGCAGCAAAAGTCTCCTCATAGTCAACTCCCTCCCTGTGGGAGCTTCCTCTCACTACAAACCAAGCCTTGTACTTCTCTATGTTGCATCAAGTGCATGCTTTACCTTGTACAACCACCTAGAATCAATCATTGTTGGAAGCTCTTGAAACTTGGAAGACCATGCATCCTCGTCAACCTTCACATCTAAATTGACTATTATCTTCCTCTAAGATGGAACATAGATATTGTAATCCTTAGAGGACTCACTACAATCAACTAGAATACTCTTCAAACTGGAGGTTCAAACTTCATCCTCTTCTCCTTTGGAACATGAAAGTATACTAGACTCCCAAACACCCTAAAATTAGAAACATATGGTTACTCCCTTGCAAAAGCTTCCTCTAGAATCTTGTCCTTCACAACACTCTATGAGGACACCAATTCAACCTATACACTTGTGTACAACATTCCTCTATCCAAAGAAACATAGGCAAATCTAAATCATGAAACATAGACTTAACAACGTCTATGGACTTGTTCTTCATTTTGTAGCCTCATTCTACTACAAGTTTTAAGGCACTATAATCTTCCTCTTGATCCATGGTTCTCTACCCTCTGGGTTAGATATGATTTTTATAGGAGTTGAACTCGCACTCCCACTATGTATTGTTTTTGGTGTACTTAGTAATCCCCTTGACCTATTTATGGACACTTGTTGGGCATTAATAAAATTATCTTATCTACAAAAGGAATCAAAACCATTAAAGGCATACTCCCCTCCATTATTCAATCTCAATACCTTAATGTTCCAACCAATTTGGTTCTCAACAAAATATTTGAAATCTCAGAACATGTTAAAGACCTCATCCTTGGTATTCATAAAATATTTCTAGGATTTTTTAGAAGAATCATCAATGAAAGTAACACAATTAAGATTACCTATCAATGAAGTTGATGGCATCTGAATGAATCAAATCAAGAATCCTTCTTGATATGTGCTCACTGGTTGGGAAAACATTCTTAGCATGCTTGTCAAGTGCACATCCCTTGCAGACTCCATTTCTCTCCACCTTGAAATTAGTAAATCCAAATACCATAACTTTCAAAAAGGAAAAAATCCATAATTCAAGTGACCAAATATCTTATGCCAAAGCTCACACAAATTGCCATTGCTTGTCAATAAGGCTCTTTGTTTCACAGGATCTACTAGCAATCTATAAAGGTCGCTCTCTCTAACTCCATTAGCCAAAACTCAACTAGGATCAAGGAGGCTATGACCTATGATAATCACTTCCTAATCATTAAGCTCAACCATGTATTTCAAATTTATTAGACAAGAAACTGAAAGTAGACTTTGAGTCATGCCATGATCATATAATACCTCATGTGGCTCTAGAACTTATCCTTCTAGCATGCAAAATGAGATAGAACCCAACCCAATCACCAGGTACTTTCCATCATCACCAAGATCCATGTGCATGTTGATAACTTGTTCCTCTAACCTCAATAATGTTGATGTGTTTGTTTTCATATGTCTTGAAGCTCCATTGTCAACATACCACCCAACACCTGGAACTATGTTGGTGGAAATGCATGACACCATGGAAAAGGTTGTACCAAGCTTGGAAATGAACATGATGACACCTGGAGCTTCCACACTTCCTGCAAACTATTTATGTTGTTGTTCCTACTTACCCTTACCCTTCTTCTTAAACACTAAAAATCATAATGCCATATTTATTGCACTTGAAGCACTTGATATGGCTCAAATCCTTCTTCTGCGGGTTAGAAGAACCTGAGACTTCCTTCTTCTCTTGCCCTTCACAAGGCTTCACTTTTTCCTCCTTTCCTCACCTTCCCAATGAGGGTTAGGTTTGGTACATCCAACGGGTTTTCTCATTGACAAAGGCATCCCACAGGCTTTGGAACGAAGGTAGATTCTCACGAACATGTATTCACTATACATAATGATGCCAAGATGGACCAAAGCCATTCACATTGATCCATACTAACACATTCTTTTATACCTTGTCACCAACTATAGCTAGTTGATTTCTCAACTCTATGATCTTCATCATATAGATAGCTATTTTATCAATCTTGCTAATGTGGGTACTAGTGAGTTTGATCTTCAAGAGCATTCTCCTAAACATGTTCTCACTCTAGAACAGGTGACCAAGGAAGTATGCATTGTCCTAGTCATCTTCTTCTCTACAATGCGAGGGATTAAATGATCCTTCACCAAATTCATAACGATTCATTTCAATTTGACTAATTTCCTATTGTGCTCAGCCAAATCCTTAGGATCTGTGGGAAGTACAACCTCCTTCTCCACAAGGTACTGCAGTTCAACCTCTTCCAGGAAATTATGCAATATACACTTTCATGGAACAAAGTTGGAAGCACCCAAACACAACATTCAAATTACCAGAATATCCTAGGCATCTCACCCCTCAACCCTCCTCAAATCCAAATATTCTTCACTTAATGAAGCTTGGGCATCCCACCCTTGAATCCCTCCAACAACTCCCTCTCACAGGTTGTAACACTATCCATACATGGCCAACTAGAAAGTTTTAGTACACGTGCTCTGATACCATGTTAATTTTCAAAAGATGGTAAGCAGATTTTGAACTCAAAGAACAACCCCAAAATCCCTGGGTAACTTTAAAGCTTGAAACCTATCAAAACAACACTCTTCAAATACTAGAATCAACAAACACATAGTAAAAAAAATAATAACAAAAAAAATGAAATCTCAAATCTGGATCATTGTTTTTATTAATTCTGTCAAATAGTGAACTACAATGCTATAGCTCAACATCCCAACCATATCAATGTCCAACCATAGCATCTCAACTACTTCTCTTGGTCAACTTCTGGTGAATTTTTTGGGATGATTTGATTTCATAAGACAATCCCTCAACATCCCTACAACATCATCATTATTTTACTCAACCAACACAGGCTTAGGGGGCTTTAGAAAACTACTCAAAATGTCATGGCTACCCTCCCAATATGATGTAAATGATATGCAAAGCAACATTCCAACCTTAGAAAAAAAAAAATTGCTCCAAATCTAGGGCTTGAACCCTCTTTTTTATGGCTGCAATTTTCTGCAAAATAACTCATAATGAAATGCTTGTTGCCCCATACATTTTTCAGAATCAAAAGTACATTTTCCAGCTGAAAGTACATGAAAAAGATGACAAGAACTTGAAGAATCGGGTGGTTGGAAATTTTTGCAAGTAAAATCTTACTGTACCATACAATTTCTAGCCCCTAAATCATGATTTCCAGCTGAAAAAATCACTAGCAAACTCATTCAAATTTGAAGATGAAGATGGCTGGAAAAATATTTACTTATCCCATGGCTGTTCCATCCAAGTTCCAGTTCTAAAATCATGTTTCTTAGCTTATTTTTCACACAGAGATGCATAAAAACTTAGAGGAGTTTGTGGCTGAAAAATTTCTGAAGTATTATCATCACAAATCTACCCTAGAAGTTGAGAAAAAATTGCATTAAAACTTATATAACATCGTTGAATGTGCTACAACAAATCTGCCCTAGAAGTGAAAGTACATGGTTGAAACAAATCTACATGAATATGCTCTATATGACACCCAAAATCTGCATTATTAATAGAAGCATATGGCTGAAAATTGTCATGCAATTTTTTTGCATTTTCTCCCACTATGTTAGGCTGACCCAAAGGCTCAAAATTTTCAATTTCTTCATTAGACACATCGCTACAAGTATCATATATAGGGTTTCCATAATTTTCCAAACAATCCATATCCCTACTATGATAAAAAAAATCTGAAAAGTAGTGTCCATAACTTTATGCCCTAGGCTGCCCTTATCTTCATCAAATGGAGAGATATATACATTTGCTAACTTATCATCATTCAAGGKCTATCATAAAATATATCATCAAATTCAGAAATTTGATATGGATTATAGATAACCAAACCCCTGTCTTATGTGGAGGAGAAATGGATGTTTCAATACTCTCACCAACAAGATCTTCTTGAAGATCGTTAATGGAAATATGAGGATGTTCTTTATGTACTTGAGGACTTTCTTCATCATTGCTTTCTTATGAGGAGGTTCTTTATGTACTTGAAGACTTTCTTCCCTAGGCATCTCACCCCTCAACCCTCCTCAAATCCAAATTTGCTTCACTTACTGAAGCTTGGGCATCCCACCCTTGAAACCCTCCAACAACTCCCTTTCATAGGTTGCGGCATTATCCATACATGGCCAACTAGAAAGTTTTAGTACACGTGCTTTGATACCATGTTAATTTTCAAAAGATGGTAAGTAGATTTTGAACTCAAAGAACAACCCCAAAAACCCTAGGTAACTTTAAAGCTTGAAACCTATCAAAACAACATTCTTTGAATACTAGAATCAACAAACACATAGTACAAAAAATAATAATAATAAAAATGGAATCTCAAATCTGGATCATTGTTTTTATTAATTTTGTCAAATTGTCAACTACAATGCTATAATAATCATCTCTTATGGCTCAATGATTCAAAGGAAATCAAATCATCTCATCTCTTCCTCAAGGTGCTATGGATATTAAATTAAGCAATGAAGAAGAGAAAGGCCAAGAAAAAATCCTATTTTTTTGTTTCTTTAAATATTGGTGATAGTATGAATTATATATTTTTTTAAATAGTACAATAGAAGAATGAGATCAAGGGAATTCATAAAAAAAACAGGTAAATTATGAATATGAGTTTAATGGGGAGGAAGCATCAGGTTTTGAGATACCTATTACTTGAAAAGAATCTCATGAGTTTTATGATCCCTTGTATTTCAATGGCATTCTAGAATATCCAAATCTACTACCTGTTGGGCATCATTGTATCAACCCCATCCTAAAGTTTGAAGGTCACGATGCTATAACTATGATGGAACATGTGGAGCAATTCTCAAAAATCCCCACCATTTTAACATTCCCAACCACCAAGATTGAAAATAACTCCCTTTGTATTCATTGTTCTAGGGTTATAAGGGTTTTGATCAAATTAATCCATTCACATATTTTCTTAACAAAATTATAACATTCCTGAAATCAATAAGTTCGAAAACTAGATAATTCAATTCGAGTTTCTTGCTATCTCAATTCGACCTAATTCAGTCGTAGGCACTGCAGCAAATATTTTACCCAAAAAAATGTATAAAAACAAATATGGGTTCAAAATAAAGTTACTAGATACTTAAACCTGTGTAGATCAAGCATCCAATGGTCTGATGTCACACAAGCAAACAAATGCGCGACTATTACTTAATAATTTGCATGCAATTGAGGAGAAATACCTTTGAATAATGGCCATTAACAAGAAATTGGGACGAAATACCTCCTAACAATTGCCAATAATAGAAAATGGGTGTGAATGGAAATATCTAGTTCGAATTTTATAGGAAATTGGGGTGAAATACCTCTTAATAATTGTCAATAACAGAAAATGGTGGCGAACGTAAATATCTAGTTCGAATTTTACAAGGCGAAATGGATTTCTCTACTTTCTTCTCTGAAATACATGTGGGCGGAGGGTTTTAGATACAATTTTTTTTAAATAAATTTTGGGCTATTTATAATAAAATCCCTCGAATCCCTCTATGAAACTAATTCGCCCAGCCAAAATTCTAAGCCTTCTAATTTCACCCATCGACGAGGTTTCGCCCCTAAAATATTCTATGCTAACAGCATAGAGAGGGTTTTGGAGAGAGCTCATTCTAATTATGTGGATGTATCACAGACAGATATTGAGTTGTTTCAAGTCACAAAATATGCCTTGTAATCATGGCTAAGTGGCATCAGTAAGACAGGTTCCAAAGAGAAGATGAAGCTTATAAAAGAATAAGTACCAGAATTTGTGAGCCACACACATATCAAAATACTCTTGGTTCTGGAAAGATTGTAGGTTATCTTACTATGATGTATCATTTAATCTAGCTCAAGCCCTTTTCCAGGTAGGGAAAGCAAAAGATGTTGTTAATAAGTGTGAAAACTTGGAAAAGGTTGGTATGCTGGACAGTGAAGGTTTGAAAATGAATGCAGTAGCACTATGGAATTTAGGCAAGAATTTTTATATGTTTCCATCGTTCATAAAGAACTGACCATTTCAAAGGAGAATATCAAGGCTTCCACTCTTGGACTGGTGTGTAAATTAGTTTGTCAAATGTTGGGGCTACATGTAAATAGTTATTGCATAGTAACTCCAAGAAGCAATACAACAAATAAAAGAAGAAATACAACAAAAGAATTAGATGAGGTAAACAACAAGAATGGCTACATGAAGAAAAGTTCATTGAATATTGTGGCACAAGAGATAGACTGCTTGTGTAGTTAAATAATAAGCAAAAATAAAATGGATCAAGCCAAAAAAAAAAAAACAACTATGTTGAAAAGAGCTTCTTCCATGCCTTCTGCAGAGCTAATGCACAGATCACTTATTATGGCAGGTTCTTTCCCACCCAAAAATTTTACTGGTTCTATGTTGAATGGAAGCTTTGCTGCTTCAAAACAAGTTAGTAAGGTCATTACAAATAGAGAAACAAGAACACACATGAATGAAGATACAAATCTTTTGGACATTGTTGATAAATTTTTCTCATTATCAATTGATCAAGTTGTAGGGTCCCCATCATCATCTGAAGAAGTGATGTTGTCTTCTTATTCTCGAACATTTGTTCCTGATGGCACATGGCGACCTCAGGGAATTCTAGTTGCACATCTTCAGGAGCATCAGTTAGTTGTCAATGATATTGCAGTTTCACATGATCACAATTTTTTTGTAACTTCCTCAGATGTGTTTTTAAAAAACTATTGATCCTGTGCCTTGCATCAACGAAAACTGTCAACTGAACATTTCATTGTAAAACCATAAAAGTTTTCTTATAGATTAACTGTAGTTTGTGAAAGTACATAACACACTATGAATGTTTTTTGTTTTCAACCAATTATAACAAGAAGACAAAATAGTTATCAACAAATATCGTCTACATTGTTTCTAAATCATTGTCATATTAGAATGAACCTTTCCTCCACTCAATACTTCATTAACTATTCCCTTGTAGTGGAAATCTACCAATAATTTACATCCAACTTCATTTAAGTTGTCAAAGAAGAAACAGTAGTTTCAATCTCGAGTACGTTTCTTCTACCTGGTTACCAATTTGAAATGTTGCAAGAAAGTTGTACTTTTATTCAAGTATGTATCCATAAACCCATAGGGTAGTCCCAAAGTTACTTAAGACTGTACTATCTCAGTCAAAAATAATATTATGCATCGCAAAATGTACCAATACATGAATGAAATTTGAAGAAGTGTTTTCCTGCTTATTGCCCAGTTACACTATTTCAACTAGGGAAAGAAATTCCCATCTCACAGGATCTATAAACAATGTCCATTAACAATGCCCAGGGCCTTTACCAATTAGGATTATCGAATAGGATGTGGAGAGTAAAAGCTCAACTCCAAATTTTTGGCTTTGAATTACTGCATAGAAAAAACCCAGATACAAATTTCTCCACATCAGCTTGCATCTGCAGCTAATACTAGCTTCAAAAATTAGCCAAGATTTTGATCACTCCAAAGTGTCCAACTTCAGAGCTATGAGCTTCCTAAATAAACTTTATTTGTAACTCTCCTTTAAAAAAAAACATCTCTAAATTTATACCACAATCCTTCTTCAAGACTATAGTCTTTAAAGGATTCATGACATGCATAACTCTACAGGTACTGCAAGACTTATACAGTTATACTATTGGCACAAAATCTATGTCAGCAATGTGATCAACATTTTTTACCATTTTAGAGTTTGGCAAAGTTGCAATATTTTCATCGGATTCTATCATGTATGAGGGTATGGAATTGACATTTAATTAAGAACACCATACAATCAATAAAACCAGTAAGGATACTCCAAACATATTACCAAGTATTGAGCATTCATATGCACAGGTGTACACAGGTCCTAGGGTCACATGCATATATAACAGAGAATAAAAAATCTGTCTACTATCAACAAAAATGTCCCCAAAATCTAAAATTGTAGATAATATTTCATTACTGTGCCGATTGGTAAATCAATTCCTCTATTATTGCATGTACTTTTCAGGTTGGGATACTGTTCAACCAAATTGACATTTTTCCCGACTACTCTAGCTTGATTTTCAAGTGTGAACTCTGACATAGCGTTTGAATACTATAGTGAATTTCTATAGTGTTTATTCACTATTAGATAGGTCTTGGGCCACGTGCATCTCACCAGTGACAGGTAGAGCCCAACATACATGATCTATACAGTAGAATAGTGATTTGTATAGTCTATTAACACTTTTGAGTTTATTTTCCAAGCATATATAGTCTTTCTTTTAACCAGCCGCTCTATAACTTCAAATAGCAATCTCAACCAGCAACCAATATCATCAAATCTTTACATCATTTGTTTATCTTCTTTGCACTACAAACTTAGAAGCACAAATTCTATTTATATTTTGTTCTCGTGTTAACTAAATCTACTTTCAATATTGATATGCACACTAAATTTCACTGAGCATAACGTGGTCAGAGGTGGTTGGTGTTAGAAAAACAGGACCGTGGAGCAATAAAATAAAACAAATGTAGAAACAAAACATAGAAGACACACAATACAAGAGAGACACAATTTTATGTGGTTCACCCAGTGTGGGCTACGTCCACCAGAGAAATTGCCAGGTCCTTCCTTTATTATTATCCAGCAAATGAAGGGATACAACCTACAGCAAAACCCGTTGTAACTTCCTCTTCTTTCTCTCACAATCTCCTCTCTCAGAATACAATATTCACCATCATCCATAGTCGTGATACATTTCCCTCATAAAAGAGGGTTGCCTTCTAAGGCAAAAAACCCTAACATAATCTCTATCGTTAGATCTGTGACCTTATAATGAACGATCCAGATTTACAATGAAATTACAATATACTTTTACAAGGCAATTTTTGCTTCGGGGTCTTTTCCCCTGAACCCCCATCAGGGGACGCTGCCCCCAATCCCCCACTAGGGACCCGCTTGCCCCCAAACTCCCCAGCCGGGGGGATAGCCCCGCCGGACCCCGCAGAGGGGGTACCCCCCCTCTGCACTCCCCTGCATGGAAGAGTGTACATACTTCTAGGGTGTAAATACTTCATGGGGTATAAACGCGGCTGAAGGAAAGGACCTATGAATCAGGAAGATAATCAGGCTCCACAACCAACAATCTCCCACTTGGAGACTGATCTCAACAACTCCACCGCTGTTGTATATGTTGGACTCTGAACCTTCTTGGACCTAGCAAATTTCTCATTTTCATCTTCATTCTTGAAGACCAACTAA
>ML785882.1:142941-174027 GCA_009831015.1 Picea engelmannii
CCCAGACCCCGCAGAGTGGGTACCCCCCCTCTGCACTCCCCCGCGTGGAAGAGTGTACATACATCTGGGGTGTAAATACTTCATGGGGTATAAATGCAGCTGAAAGAAAGGACCTCTGAATCAGGAAGATAATCAGGCTCCACAACCAATAGTTGGTGAATCAAAACATAGAATGCTTGACCACAACATGGAATGCTTGACTACAAAGTTAAAGGATACCCTCCAACTTTCGATCTTCATATAAAATACATACTAAAAGTACAAAGAGTTGAGGCAATCATTCACTGTAATAAAGCTTTAACGAACACAGACAGATTCACACTATGAATTGAAAACCCTTGGAGGGAAAATTAGGGCATCAGATTCAATGTTCAATGTTGCCACATAAAAAATTAAAGTGTGCAAGGGCATTGAATTTAAAATTCATTCCTTATAGAATATCTTAGAAATTCACAACGATTTCACCAGATCACTATGGACATTAGTTACATTGTAGAGATTCAGATTTGAATCCTGAAGTAGAATATGCTATGTCAGCACATAGAAGTAAAATCATTTGTATGGTGGACGTTGAAGGATAGGTCATGTTCAAATTTGAGCTTTTTCATGCAGTCTATAATAGAGATGGAATCGATGAACAGTTCACAGGGCTTCCAGATTTAAAGGAAATTGGCTCAGAACCTTTGAAGGAACACTAAAAAATTGCATATATATTATAGATAAAACAGACTTGCACAAGAATTCCATACACAAAACATAAATAAATTTCCCTCAGAAAGCAATATGTTGGAAATATGGCATTACAGGTTGGCATTGATGGCCTTGTCCTCGATGTCATAAAGAGGAGAGACACTTAGCATTGACAATGTGCATGAAAGAAGACAACATAGCCTTGTAATTTTGAAGTATTGTTTGTAGAAGAACTTTGCCTTGTCCCTAAGGTCGGCAATGACAAAAGAGTTGGATCAATGATTTTTAAATCAAAATATATTTTCCAATGGAAAGGTCTTCTTAAAAAAAAATTGGAACACAAAGTTGTTTGTGCAAAAGTAATTTATTTCCTGTGCAGAGAAGGGCGTTTGGATGAATCTTTAAAACTATGCAAGGAAAGAGAATTAAAGGGAACCATGCCTAATGAAGTTACTAAATAATCAATGTACTTTGCAATGAAGGCCACCTCGTAGAAGATTTTAAGTTACTATGATCCTCCAGGGGTTACCGGACATGGCTAATTCAAGTGACAACAATTATTTCCCATGGCATTTTATTGCAAAAGGCCTTGATCAAACTCGTGGATGGTTCTATACTCTTATGGTGTTATCAACTGCTATGTTTGGTAAACCAGCATTCAGAAATTTGATTTGAAATGGTCTTGTTTTAGTTGAGGATGGAAAGAAAATGAGCAAAAGACTAGATAATTATCCCCCGCCAATGGAAGTTGTGGACAACTATTGAGTTGATGCTCTCTGGTTATATATTATCAATTCACCAGTTGTACGGGTAGAACCTATGATATTTAAGAAGGATGATAGTGGTACTGGTGTTGTGCATTGTGCTCCTGCCTATGGAAAATATTAAATACAAACTATTGGAGAATAATAAACAGACGACAATGGTTCCTGATTATGTTAAGGAAAAATGCTTTCACAATTGGCTTGAGAATTCTAGGGATTGGGTAGTCAGTCGAAGTAGATTTTGGGGCACACCTCTCCTGATCTAAATTAGTGATGATGGAGAGGAAAATGTTGTTGTGGGGTCAATTAAAAAGCTAGAGGAGATTTCAGGTGTCAAGGTGGTTGATCTACATCGGCATACAATTGATCACATCACAATTCCTTCTAGAAGAGGTCCCAACTATGGAGTTCTTGTTGGAGAAATTTCTATTTTTGACACACTAGTTCAGTGGGAGTTAACTAACTAGTTCTATTTTAGACTTTCTATTGTTACCATCACTATTATGCATGCATGCATTCCTAAGGAAAGTTAACTACTTGATTTCTTTTCTTAATTATGGAATGATTTTCCCTATATATGAGTGTATTCCACTCATTCATTATATCATATTGATCATGATCTATGTATCAATCATCAGCGCATTGGAATAGTGTGAATATATTTTCTCATTCTTCCATATTGAATCTCTCTTCCTTTCTTGATAAGATTTATTTGTACTTGCTTTAGCTAGATCTCCTATGCAGGTTTTCGTGAAACACTGACATGGTATCAGAGATATGCTGCTTGGAGCAAGCCAGAAAAGCCAAAGAATAAGGAAAATCTAGGTTTCGGCGAGCTAAATCCATGGTCGTACCTTTCATCATTTATTCCTCCCAAAATATTACGTTTTGGAGGAAACGGCCTTTAGAGAAAGTAAATCAGCTCATTTTGGAAGTGGGTTTTCAACCGTTTGACGATATTCCTCACCGTTTGCTCAAAAAGTAAGCCGCAATATATCCTCCTGAAACTTATACGAATCTGTGGCCGTACCTTTCTACATTCATTGCTCCCAAAATATTACATTTTGGAGAAAACGGCCTGCCATTGAAGTAAATCGGCCCATTTTGGAAGTGGGTTTTCAACCATTTGGCGATATTCCTCATCGTTGTCTCAGAAAGTAAGTCGCAAGATCATCTCTTGAAACTGATATGAATTTTCACTTAAAGTGCCATTTCTGTCGTGATTTCTTAATTTTTCACGTGCAGATTGAGAGTAAATTTTTAGGGGTTCTTAGAAATAGTGGGAGAGATGGACAGGACAACTATTATACATTCAAACTTGGTGTTAATCCTCACACCATACAATTATTTTGATTAGAAGCCCAAGGCGACATTCCAACTCAAAAGAAAAGGACTGTATAATTTGACGATGGTGACAGAAATAGAACCTACATCAGCGATTGAGAAGATGAGATGGGAGAACCGTAAGGATGAGGCCACGGGACTACTTCTTGAGTTAATATCCACTGCTTTGTGGTTTCATGTTGGCACATGCAAGACTCCAAATGCGATCTGGACCACCCTGGAAGGACTCTTTGGAAAGCAGGATGATATGTGAGGTCATATGCTTGAGGTAGAGTTGAATACCTTAGACCCTAAAAGTTTTTATAATATACAAGATTTTTTTACTAAATTTAAATCTTTGTTATCAATCTTGGGTGAAGGTGGTATTGATAAGTCTACACAAGAGAAACAACTTATTCTAACAATCTTGGCCAAGCTAGGACTATAATATGTTGTATATGTCTCCAATTTCCATTCTGACAGATGTCTTTTTGGAACAAATTGGAAAATGCCTACGTTGGCTCAGTTCATTGAGTCTCTTACACAAGAGCAGACAAAAATCATATAGATGGGCCTCATGAAAGATCCCAAAGCACATGCACTCACCATGCATGATGGAAAGGTTCATCCAAACATAACAAGAAGGAGGGATATTCCAAACCCTTTAATGATTCTTCAGGTTCCAAAGGCTCTTCAGATTCCAAGAAGAAGAAGAAGAAGGGAAAGCAATGCACTTACTGCAATAAAGTGAATCATGAAGAATCCGCATGCATGAAGAAACAGATCGATCTTATGGCACAGACACTTCAACATAACAACCTTAGAAACTTCATTCTAGAGGGAGTCAAGAAGCGGAAGGAAGAAGATCCTGCTCCTAAGAAAGGTAATCATCATTCTCTGGTTGCAATTAATTCCTCATCTGATTCATGGATTATAGATTTTGGTGCATCCCATCATATGGAAGTGAAAGGGGAAGTTTTCTCTTCTTTGAGTCCATGCTCAAGACCCCCTATTCTCATGGAGAATGACACTCCAGTAGCAGTAGCAGAAGAAGGGAGAGCGGAACTCCACAATGGGAGTTTTGAGAATGTTCTACATGTTCCAAATATTTCTATGAATCTGCTCTCAGTTTATCAAATCACTCAGAAAGATAAAAAGGTTGAATTTACATCGGATTCAATTTCAGTAATTGACATGCATGACAATTCCATCATTGCAATTGGTGAGGTGGATCACAAGTCAAGGTTGTATAAATTCACTAAGTTTTCTGACAATGACTCCTCTATTCTACTTACACATAAGGAGAGTACTTTGCATGCACCTCTAGTGCAACATGCATATGCTCTTGTTCTTCCATCAGTTTCAGACATCAGAGATGATTCCATACACTCATATTTTGTACATGGAAATAAGAAGGTAGTACATCCAAATAAGAAGCCAGTGTTGAAGCTTCAGAAGATGCCCAAGAAAGCACATACCACACTTTAGGAAGCAGGAAACCTTGCAAGGAATCCATTGGATTCGAGGAGGACTCTATCTCAGCACGAGGAGAATTCTCATGTATTTTCAGCTTCAGAACCTATGATGCCCATGCATTGTTATATGGTTCAATCTACTGATCCACAGAACTACAATAGGGTTGTGGGAAATCCATTATGGAAAGCAGCTGTGCAGAAGGAGTATGACTCACTCCTATAGAACCAGACTTGGAATCTATTTCCACTTCCACCAGAAAGGAATATTTTCAGGTGCAGATGGGCCCACAGGATCAATCGATACAAGGCCCGATAGGTTGCCAAAGGACTTCATTAGATCCATAAATATTTCTACATCTTCACGAAGACTTTCAGTGAGCAGAAGTTTCATACTTTGCAGGATCGTCTTGCAGTGAAGAACACAGTTTCCTAGCAGTTGTCATTTTCTTCTTTTGATACGTTATCTTTTGAGGGGGGGTTTTGTTCCCACGTGGTTTTCCCTCTTTCCTCAGTTTTATTTAATGTTCATTAGTTGCATTGTACGTGAGTACCTAAAATGGCCTAGTAGCCAGGACTCATTTTTTACTCCATAGTAATGTTTAGGGGGGATGTTGGAGAAATTTATATTTTCGACACACCAATTCAGTGGGAGTTAACTGACTAGTTCTATTTTAGACTTTCTATTTTTACCATCACTATTATGCATGCATGCATTCCTAAGGAAAGTTAACTGCTTGATTTCTTTTCTTAATTATGGAATGTTTTTTCCTATATATGAGTGTATTCCACTCATTCATTGTATCATATTGATCATGATCTATGTATCAATCATCAACTCATTGGAGTAGTGTGAATATATTTTCTCATGCTTCCATATTGAATCTCTCTTCCTTTCTTGATAAGCTTTGTTTGTACTTTCTTTAGCTAGATCTCTTGTGCAGGTTTTCATGAAACACTGACAGTTCTTAGGTGTTTTGATGATGTTTTTGATTGTTGGGTCGAGAGTGGTTCAATGCCTTATGCTTACAGTCATTATCCATTTGAGAAAAAAAAGTTTTTGAGAGCGATTTCCAAGCATTATCATTCTTCTCATGATTGCATGAGTAAGGCAGTATGCATTGCATCACAACTTGTATCATTGGATCGTGGTCATGATAGGGATCTATACATCCAGCTGCATTATCTAGTTGATCCTGCCAGTAGTCATATGCTCATCAAATGGCAATGAATCGTGGATTAATAAAAAATGTTATGGAGACTCAGCAACCGTCGGATCAAGAGATCGTCGGTGTTGATCTAATTTCCCATCAAGGTTTAGTCCCACATGAAAAGTGCAGAAGTTTTATTATGGGTTTATAAAGAGTACTCTCACAATGAATATTTGGCGTGGAGTGCAGAGGTATGGTGGGGGATCGAGGTGTTTGTACTCCACGAGAATCTCACCAGTCGGGAGACTAGGACGCCCTGTCAGGCCCCCTACCTTTTGGGAAAAATGACTATGACGTTGGTCACATATTTTTTTATAAACCACTAAAGCACAATGGTCATATGAGCATCCATGTGCTTAAAAGGTTCGTTACGTCAGTTGGAAAGATTTCCAATATTATTGAGTTTTTGGCATAAAACACCAAGACTGGAGGTTCACCGAGTTTAGAGGATCTTCTAATCCTAGTTGATGCAAATGGATGCTTTATTGAAAATATTGTTGACTTCAAAGGATGATATGTAATGGATGTTGATAAAGATAGTATGTATGTTGTGAAGGCTAAGGGACGATTGGTTAGTTCAGGCAACATTATGCACTCATATCCATTCTACTGGAGATCAGAGACACCTTTTCTTTATAGGGTCATGCCAAGCTGGTTTGTTGTTGTGGAGGTTTCATCAAATTGTATCAAAACCCTGCATGTACACAAAGACAGTGACAACATCAATATATGACCTTGGTAAAGATTGCTTCAAATCACAACTAATATTAATGTTTTGAAACCTGGAAGTAGGTTGAATAGTTGTGGATAACATCAATGAATGTTTTTGAACGGTATGTGATTGGGTTTCCATGGTGGATGTGAACAATGCCAAGTGCATACTAAGAGGTGTTGGTTTGATTCTCAAATTTCTGATGGAGATTAAGTAGGCTTAAGACTATCATAAGGCACCTTAACTTATTCAAATAACTTGTGTTACATGTGATCCCATTTGAAAATGAGTTTCTTGGAATTCTCATGCAAGATCTGATGCAAGGGATGTGTAACATCAAAAGAAACCCAAGAAAAATCCCCTGTAAAGTTGTGCCAAGTAGAGGAATCTTCATAACTTTTTGATGTTGGTTGGGGTAGGCCAATTGTGGATGGCCTATATTTTCTTTGGATCCACATGCACACTTGTTTAATCAATAATGAAGCCAAGATATAGTATGTACTTCATGGAAAATGATTATTTATCTAGGTTATAAAGGAACTTATGTTGGTGCAAAGTTTGAAAGACTTGCACAATACATTGGAAGTGTTCATCTCATGTATTATTGAATATAAGAACATTGTTGAGGTAGACCACAATGAATTTATCTATAAATGGGTGCAAAACATCGTTCATCAACTGCATGGAGGTTGTTGGTGCCTTTGTTATGCCAAAGGGTATCACCAACCACTCAAATAGTTTAAATCTTCCTTTGAATCTAGTGTTCCAAACAAATAAAGTGTTGGTTTAAACTTGATGGTAGTGAAACTTAAAGTCAATCTTGGTAAAAGATATCGACTCCATTCAATGTGTCTAGAAGGTCTTCAATATACGAGATTGGATATCTATCATTGACTATAATTTTGTTAAGGGCACAATAGTCACTGTAGAGGTGCTATGTAGCATCTTTCTTTTTTGCAAGTGGAATGGGACTTCCACAAGCCAAAGCACTTAGCTTGATGTGTCCTTTTAGCAGGATATCTTAAATCTTGCACTATTTTTTCTCTTTTTCTAGAATGGATTTGTAATACAAGTTTTTGTTGAACAACAAGTTTCCAAGTACCAAATATATGTGATGTTGGACTTGAAAACTATAGAGGTACTCTTGTGGGGTCCTTGAATGTCATTCTATTCCTCCATAAATGTATTAAGTTTATTTTGTTTCCCTAGTTGCATAACAAAGGAAACTTGCATTGGTGCAATAATCAATTGAACAATTGTTTTTTGAATTGTTAACAAAAGAAATTTCTACAGGTGAGCTTGCGACACTATTTAGATGAAATTTAGGAGCCTTTCAATGTTAATTTTACCTCAATAATACAAAATCACGTATCGTTATTGTTTGAAAAAATGCAAAGAGGTTTGGAATAGAATATTCCATGGCTCTCCCACAAGAATAGTTGTCCATGCAAAATGTCATATATGTCCAAAGGCGCTATGTCAAGTGATAGACATAGCATGTGCTACCCTTAATGAGATTAAAATGGGTGATAGGACTTTGACTGTGCATCATGCTACTGTCAGGTATAGATATACATGATGACATAATAGCCCTTACTTAATCTACCTCTCTTATTTTTCATGTTGAATTATGGCAATCTAATTGAGACTATCTCTTTTTCTAAGGCCTAATTTATGCCCAACATTTATTATAAAGTTATGTGTCCCTTTACTTTTTTATAAGACAATAAATATATAAGGGATAAAAGAGACCTCTCTTCCTTGGAAAGGGGTCCTTTTTTAGTACAAATGGATGATTAGAGAGGAATTCATACATGGAATGTGACCTACCAATATTATTATACTTTTGGATTTATTTATGGATAGAATTATGTGTTCTCCTATTTAAGAACATCCCATGATGAACTCGTTTGAAGGGTGTTTTCATGTTCGATGAATTGGTAATAAAGAATCCATAATAGAAGTGGTAGAGAAAAGATTAATATATCCTGAGCTTGACGAAAGTGGTGGTCGAGATCAACACATATGAACTTTGTGGTGAAATATCATCAACACTAATAGAGGGATATGCAAGAGTGTATAGTGAGAACCTTGACAAATATAACCCCTAATGCTTGTAGCATTGTCTAGAGGATGGACAAATTATGTTTATTTTTCCAAATATGTAAAATTAGTATATTACAGTTTAATGTATACATTTTCCTATTATTATATATGGTTTTATACTTTATTAAAAAAATCGCCAAGACTTTACAATGTTTTATAATTCAATGAAATACTCCCCAAGATTTAACAAGAGTTTATAATTCAGTGAAAGATTCACCAAGATTTTACAAGATTATATAAGAGACTAAAAGATTCACCAAAACATTATATATACATATTATATTATTGATAAAATATCCTTCAATTTTTCCTATGTATCATGGGGATTCGCCCATTTATTATAGATATAAATTTAGGAGGGGTTCTTAAAATCACCCCTAGCTAGCTTGTGTATTTTTTTCATTTTACATTCTTTTGTATTGTAGACAGTCATTAATAGAATCTAATATTTATTGTATTACTATGTTCCTTGCCATATCTCTGTGTATTTCTTTATTATATCTCTGTTATATTTCTTCATTCAGATCGTTCCCCAAAATAATCTGGATCATTCGTATTAGAGCGGTCTACTCCTTGTCGTTCTTAGTGCATGTCCTTTACAAGGTTAGGGTATAGAGAGTTGGGTCTTGAGCTTGTTTCTCTTGAGGAAAACCACTTTTTCACGCCCAAATAACCTTCCATGGTGGAAGAAAAGAGGGATGATGGGACATGAGATCCTTTCAAAATCTTGCTCGAGAAATCCCTCACGCGACAGAGGAACGAAATGATGGATAATTTCGCCTAGATCCTTCAATGACTACCAACAACAACGAAGGCACCTTCAAACAATAGTCACTTCAGAGGTGTGACACCCTTCAAGGTACAAGTAAACTTTGATATTACTTTATTTGAAATAAATATAGACATCAACACTTTGGAAAAATGGTTAAATCTACTAGAGGGTTATTTCTTTGTCCACAATTTTTCCAACAGTGAAAAGATCACCTTTGCACTCCTTGAATCCCTTCCCCATGTCAGATATTAGTGGGAGACTTACTGTGAGCAACATGTCAAAGATGAATCTCTAATTTTTTGGCCAAGACCGACTTGGGCGGATTTTTTTTATGCCCTCAAGGAACAATATTACCCTGTTGAAAGTTATGATGACCAATACATGAGATGGACCACACTACACCAAGAGAGGGGCTAAATAGTGTTGAATTTCACCAATACTTTTCATACCTTGTGTACCAAGCTAGGTATCAAAGACTCCGAGTGTAATATGGTCCTAAAATATTGTGGGGATCTACACAGGTACATCCAAACCGAAATGGAGTTTTCGTACATCTCGTCGTTGGGAGTTTCTTACCGATATGTTGTCAAAATCGAGCAGAAGTTCAAGCAAAAGAACAAGCAGGAGTTCAGGTCTGCAAATACACAACAACTAAAGTATGGTAAGGGTGGCCTTAACTCCCAGGCCAAAGGACAGAGCAAGGACGGCCAACCCCGGTATAACCATCCCAAGCCACCAACAAATAAGGGTAATGTGAAGTCGAATAAGGACACTGGAAAATGGTGGGAGTTCCACAAAATCCCTTTGCACAATACTGATGAGTGTAGCTCCAAAATATATTTGTTGGCCGAGACAAAATCCCTAAGGTTAGATTTTGACTCAAAATATGATTTAGAACCAGAAAAAATGGAAGACGGATCATTGATGCAAAACCTAGTGCCACCATCGCTACCACAAAATTCCAACCCCAATGCCACCATCGCTACCAAAAAATTCCAACCATAGGAACCAGAGGAGAATAAACAAGGGGAGCCCCTTTTCCACTCACATATGTGGGTGAAGGGAAACCCACTCCATTTCATTTTTGACAGTGGTAGCCAAAAGAACTTGATCTCAGCAGAGGTTTTCAAGAGGTTGAACCTAACAACAACGTTGCATCCTCAACCATACATCATCATTTGGCTCAGCCAGGGATGATACATCTGCGTCATCCAACAATGTCGCCTGCACTACAACATCAAACCCTTCAAAGACGAGGCATTTTGTGATGTTGCTCCCCTTGAATTTTGTGATTTTTTTATAGTACAACCATATATGTGGAAGCATCATGTTGTTTATGAATCTATACCTTGTAGTGTCATTATTAATTTGGGAGATCATCTCTACAGGGTATCATAGGCAGTCCCAAACACTATTGTCTCTTTGATCTCCATGAAGCACTGCAGAAAGGTGGTCTCTCATACCAGGAGAGTTTTCCTTTATATGGTTCGATTGGAAGGTGAAAAGAAGGTCACTGAAACCACCAAAACCTCTACACGAGGTCTCTCTGCCCAACAACAGGTGGACGGAATAGTAGAGGAGTACAAAGACATATTCATCTCACCTATTGGGGTACTTGTGCACTGTCAGGTAAATCACTCCATTGATCTGTCACCTGGTGCTCCTCTTCTTAAAAACCCTATATACAAGAATTATGTTATGGATAATGAAGAAATCAAATGCCAAATCTAAGAGATAATTCTGAAGGGGCACATCAGACCAAGCTCCTCACCTTGTGAGATCCCAATTGTTCTAGTATAGAATAAGGATGGGACATGGTGAATTGTATTTATTACAGATCCATGAACAAGATCACAATCAAGAATCGCTACCTAATTCCCTAAATATCATGATCTTCTCGATCAACTCAAGGGAGAAAAAAATTTCAGTAAGATTGATTTGAATTCAGGCTACCACCAGGTGCCAATTGAGAAAACTGATGTGTGGAAGATAGCCTTCAAGTCTAAAGAAGGCCTCTTTGAGTTGTTGTTCATGCCTTTTGGATTGACTAATTCCCCGGTGTTATAGGATAAATCGATAAATGTGGACATAAACTAATCTCCCTAGATCCCCCTGGATCTAGAACAAAACAGGACAAGACATGATGCTTTCCCTAAGTTACAATCATTGATCTAAGTGTCAAAGAAGGAATTGATGACTTACCTTTGAGATCACTTCCTTATATATTTGTTGTTCCTGCTTCGCTCCGATTCTCTTGTGAAACCAGATCTGCAGTGACACAAACCAACCAAAGTGAAAGCAACTATGATAGATTCAACGAAAAACTTAAACATGAGATCAAGGAGTCATGTAATAAAATGAGAATAATTTTATGGGAAATAAACATGCCACTGTATTATATTGAATAAAAGTAGAAGATACAACCGAAATACCTTGATGTCACAAGTTCCCTTTTAGTGGTCCTTCATTCCAACACACATATGTACTTGTTCTGGAATTTGCATGAAGATGATCTTCAAAATCTTGATGGGAAAATGTAGACCTCAAATATTAACTAAAATAATATTCTTCACACAATATCCAGCCTATTCTTCCAGCAAATCTTTTGTTTAACTTTGCTTAATTGTTCTTAACCTTTTCCATGAGAAGCCCATTATTATATAGGATAAGTCGAAGTGGTTAAAGGGATGAGGATGATCCCACCAAATCAGAGAAGTCAGTAGGATCGTAACCATATGGACACCACCTCACATTCCAGATGATTCCCCTTCTAGAAACTTCTTTAACCTCTTTCCTCTTTTGGCTTTCAAACGTCGTTGCACCTTATCTATATAAAAACCTATGGAAATCCCACAGGCCAGCTATAGAGAAGCCTGCGGAAATCATGGTTTTCCGCACTATACACTATGGGTAGCCTGTGGCATCCTTCTAAAAAGTAGTCTTGCAGAGGAGGAAAGCAGTCACTTTTCTCAAGCAAAATATGATTTTGAGAGCCTGACCACATGCTTGTAAAGTCATAATCAGAGTTACCAAAATAATGTGTAACAGAATGCCCCCCAAAGTATGAGGTCGGAACTTGTGACAACCGAAATACTTTGTAAAATACGTGTGTGTGTCAGGAACAAAGAACGCACCAATCAGGAACCTGCAAACAAACAAGCATATGCATAATAAGATACCATGTATGAAGTAGGCATTCCCATGTTCAGTCTAAAAATGATTGAACTCATAAGTGTAAGCCATGGCCACTAATGATACACTATGGATCCATGTCATCAAAATGTTACATAACCACCAGGAATACATTGTGGATGTATGTATGAGAAAAATTCAGATGCAAACATAGCCATGAAACATACAAAGTGGATCTATGTGTCAAACAAATCATCAATATTCCATCACAACATAGACCATGAATGATGAGATCCAGGGTCTTCAATCCTGTAGTTCGTAAGTACAAATATAGCCATGTGATTACAGGTGTTGGAGTCGAACATGGTTAGAAACCACTTGATTATCGGTCATTAATGAAAACCATTAACAAGTGTGAGGGAAATCACCATTGATGTCAATGACTCCCAAGGTATTGTATTACAATCCAACGAATGTGAATAAATGAGTTGAAGTCGAACATTCGATGGAATATTTTTATCAGGGACCAATGATGTGAATCCGTTGTCAAGAGCGAAGAAACCTGCAATTAGGGCATGTAGGCTCTAAGATATTAAACGATTTCTAAATCTCATCCTTGGATAATGAGTTGAAGTCAACAGGAAGAGACTCATCACAAGAGGGCCTTGATGTATCCCCCATCAATGACACGAAATAAGTAACAGATTTAGGATAGAGTAAAATATGAATATGATCTGAAACTGACATAGGGAAGGTCGACATGGTAAGAATTGACAACTACAGATGGCCGACTCAAGAGGGGGATTATTCGGACTTCTATTGAACATATGGATGACATGACGACAGTCTTGGAAACATTGACTCAAAGATGACCCGAGATATCAACTTGCAGAAAGTCAGACGAGAGACAAATGGATTTCCCAACCTGGATTCAAATGATGAAAAAGGGGGTGTCATGTTCAAGAGTGACTCTTCACTACCACTAACATGGATACAGAGACACATTTCTTTCCCAAATTCCCCCCCACCATTTTTGGCGAGTACCTCTTTATTTTTACACAAGCTTGAGGAGGATAGCATATGTTTGTAATGTAAGCTCATCCTTCAGACGAGTCCCTCGGAGTATTTTTAAATAACCCTAAGAAGGAGTGGTGCGGTCCCATGTGGGTCTTTCGATGTTTGTTTAACAAGTCCAAAGATAGAAAACTCGGGGAGTTTTCATGTTTATAGAGTTTGAAAAACACTTAAAGAGAACTCTCTCAGTTCCTTTTTCGTAAAATAGTTCGACAGGACCGGAAAAGTGATAAACTATCACCCATCGAACGTTTTATTCAAATACTTTTACGAGCATGAAAAGAACAAGGTCACTCAGCAATCTTTTCATTTTTATGGGCTGTGAAAAGAGCTTAAATGATACTCCATGTGTGTCACTTTTCGTGTTACCATGACGAGTATGAAAAGATGGCAAAAGTATACTTGGTTGTGTTCTCATAAATTTTTGAGCACGAGAACGAACGAAGGTTGAACTTGAGGTTTTACTAAAAACCCTAAAAAGTATTGATATGTGTAATGAAGAGAAAACAAATTATGGAACAAACATCCATACTCTATTAATTAGGACCCTAGTCTTCTTCCTACAAGAAACAAGACATTCACGAGGCTATTAGACTTGAGGGTTTATAACAAAATGTATTTATATAATATAAAATATTATGAAAAAAGGTAAAAAGTGAAATAAATAAGAGTAAGAGCTCTTTTTACCATTTCATTTGCATTTGGTCAAGAACTTGTCTAAAAACCCCTTTTTTACCCCTTACTTCGGTTGTCGATTGCGAGGAGCACAGGAAACCATTTGGCAAACGATCTCCATCAAGATGGTAAGATCTTCATCCTCTTCTGTTTTGATGGATTGAAATTCGTTTTTAGTGGTTAAAAGATGTTGTTTGGGTGAGTTTTTGGGCCGGTAGGCATGCGCTGGGGCCGCTACAGGTGACTAGTATCGGGTCCTGCAGAAAACAAGGATTTCCATAGGCACCCAATGGCTCACCTACGGAAACCCCACACTGTAATTGAAGCCCGGTTGCGATGGCCGAAAACCCAAAAAGAAAAGCATGCGTTGGACCAAAAATAATTCAAAAAATGATGATTAAAGTTGTTAACTGTCTTCTCTCACCTCCATGCAGGTGATTGATTTCCAAAATGTTGGAGTGGAGAGAATGAGAGCATGAGGATGATGACTTCATGGCTTTGAATGATCCAGGCACCGTTAATTCCCTTTGACAGTGTGGCTTGTTAAATTTCTTCAAAATACAGGGCATGAGAGCCCAACTGAGACTATTAGAGTACTTGGTCCACATGTGGGACATGGACCAATAAGTGTTTCATATGGGTGTCCATGTTCTTTCCTTGGACACCAAAGATATTTACTTTTTGATGGGGCTATCCCGTCGTGGGGAACATGTGACCCTAACAGGGGTTTGAGGTGGTGGCTTGTCAATGAGCGAGTACATCTATTGGTATTGTGAACCTCGGGCTGAGAGGTGCAAAGGTAAAGTGGCCATCAGAGGAGTTTGAGATCTGAGTCTCAAAACCATTCTCTTTACTATTGCATGGATGGTGGGAAGTGCTTCGCTGCACATGTCCCTCCAGATTTATTTTCAATACGCCATTGAATGCACAGAACCTCGAGTGTTCAATTGGTGTGACGGTGTGCTCTGCAGTATGAAGACACAACTCACTAAAAGCAAGAATGGAGACCTAAAGCAGTTTGGGTATGGGTCCATTTTGGTGTCTTTCTTCTTAAAAAGAGTCCCTCATTTGTGGTTATAGGTAGAGTTGGGAATACCAGCCCCACGAGACCCAATAATGAAACGATGGTGTGACCTTATGGCTCGACATTTAGCGGGCCCCATCGTCAAGTACAATGATGCATTTTTTTACTGGTTAAGGCCCCAAATTTTGATGATTGATGATTATACATATGTCGGCCTGGACTTTCGGGGTGATCCCTACTTGTTTCTCCCTGAGGTATTTTAGTGGGGAAATCTAGGTAAGAAATACATTTTGTTCTTTATAGTGTTTTTGTGGATTTTGAGGATATAAGATGTTTTTTGTGTTTTCGATCTAAAGCCTAACCAAAAAAATTTGACCATGTAGATGTAGGGCCACACCAGCCTCCGGGCACATCTCCGATCCAGAATTGAAGAGAGGCAAGTGTAGTAGCAGGGTGGGATGTTGGTGACTATGAGGCAATGGAGCAGAACCTATAGGGTCTGATAGTAGGCATTCCCGACATCTCGATCAAAGAGATCCCGAGGTGTTATCAACGCCATACTGTAGGTGTGTCTGGCTCACTTAGTCAGTTACTTTGTAGGGTGGCACGGGCAGTAGTATGCTACCATGAGTAGCATCCATGATGTTATTTTGTAGAAGCCATGGGCTTCATATTTTGATATTTTGGTCCTTGGATGGAAAACATTTTATCATTATATATATACATGAGGCTTCTATTGGCTTACTCTGCTTCTATATACAATGTGTAATGTGTGATTGGATTTATAAATGTCTCAAATGTTTGTCTAACACATAATTAGCTAGAGCATTAGTTAATGTATTTAGACATCTAGGAATGTGTTGATATTCAATATAATCGAAATAACGTTCCAAGAGGTGAATTTGTAGATATACCCATAACAAAGTAGGACTTCGGATAGTATAGACATTACTTAACTGGATCACTACTAGTTGTGAATCAAGTTGTACAACGAAGTGACGAATCCAAAGTGAAATAGCATTGGTAAATAATTCAATGACTGCGCTATATTATGCGATATTATTGGTTGCACAACCGAAGCAAACACCTTGTAGACTGATAAGTTTGTTGGTAGGTGCATAGATTGCCCAAGCAATAGAAGCTAGGTTCTAAGTACTACGGCTAGCACCATCAACGAAGCCAATATAGGGTAGTGAAGACACCAACATCTGGAAACCAAGCACAACGCAAGGTAAGTCATTGGGGGTGGAAACCAAATAACGAAAAGAACACAAAAGTAACACAAAAGAGTACGGTACAATAAAAGTACAAGCACTCATGCAACGACAGTCTAAGCATAGTAATTCTTCAAGTAAATCCCATTTATGGGTTAACTCAAAGGAATGCCATCATAATCTACTAACTCATAAGCTCCCTTCTCTAACACTCGTTTGACGATATATGGACCTCGCCACATAGCTTCGAATTTTTCAGCTCCTAGTTTCAATAACTAGGGTGGCATCACAACGGGTCTCATATAATTGCATAAGATACAATAGACATTATTATTTGGCAGAGGTGTTTGGGAGAAGTTCGACGGCTAGCTTCAAATATGGTATTTCACATTCAATCGGGAGAACGGCTTCAATGTCGTAGACTAGTTGAAAAGGGGTAAATCTCGTAGCATACTTCACGGATGTCTGATAGGCCCATAATGCTGAAAACAACATCGTGTGCCAACTGGTCTTATGGATTCCTATTATCCGACGAAGCATAGTGATAAGGATTTTATTTATTCCTTCAACTTGGTCATTGGCCTGTGGATAGTAGGGGGTTGAGTTTTCATGCCGAAGACCCAACTTTTCGGTAAGTTCAAACATCATAAAGTTTTGAAAATGACTACCGTGATCAGTAACAATAGCTTGTGGGATCCCGAATCGAGTAATAATATGATTAAATAAGAAAAGGGTTGTATTTTTCCCAGTATTGTCAAATGTATGCATCACCTCGGCCCATTTCTTGAAATAATCCATGGCTACGATAATGTATCCATGCCCATCGGCTGAGTGAAGGTTACATGTCATGAAATCGATACCCCATTTTGTAAAAGGTCCGATGGAAACTATAGGGTGTAAGGGAGCGGGATGTGATCTTATTTTATTATTGTACGTTTGGAAAGCATGGCATTTTTGGACAACGGTAATACAATCCTTGAATAAAGAAGGCCAAAAATACCATGCTCGTAAGATATTTTGGGCAGTAACATACCCAGACATGTGACCACCACATGCTCCAAAATGGCATTCATTCAACGCTTTCTTAGCCTCGTCATAGGTGAGACATCGTTGAAAAATGGAGTCAACCCCATGGCGATAAAGAGTGTCACCGAGGATGATATATTGACTAGCTTGATATTGTATATGATGATGGTCAGCGCTAGATAGATCAGGGCAGAAAGTTTGAGTATGGAGATATATAATAATATCACCATACCAAAGGTCATCGGAACTAATCAGAAAAAGAGATTCACCAGGCAAAGAATCTTTTTCTACATTTTATGTCTCAATGCAGGGAAGGTCACACATCAGTTCGGCAAACACCAAAGATTTTTTAGACTTAGCGCGTTCGAATTCTAAGTCAAACTCTTGGAGAATCACTATCCATTTAGAGTACTTTCCCCCTATAAATTGGCATGTAATAATGTGTTGCATGGGGTTGCAATCGTAAATTACAGTGGTCTTGCGTAATAGGATGTAGTGACGGAAACGTTGGACAGCTTGAACAGCTGCCAGGGCCAGTTTTTCAACATGTAAATATTTGGTTTCGGTGGTCGTGAAACTCTGACTCAAATAATAGATGACATGTTCATCATGTGAATCTTCTTCTTGGACTAGAACCATGGCGATGGTAGAGTCCAAAGCAGCGAGATAAAGTAAGTAATCTCGACTATAATCGGGTGGGAAAAGTAATGGGGTACGGGTTAAACTTTTAAAGTCAATTTCAAAGCTTCGAAATCTTTGTTGGAAGTGGAATCACATATGATCTTAGAACCTTTATTTAGCAGTCAAGTAAATCTGAGCGTTAGTTGAGCGTAGTTTGGTATGAAATGACATAAAAGATTTGCCTTCCCTTGCAAACTTTGAAGTTGGCGAAGTGAAGAAGCAGGAGGGAGATTGAGGATCGCCTCGACCTTCAAAGGATCGACCCTAATCCCTTGGAGTGAAACGATAAAACCTAGAAGTCGGTCGGACTCCACACAAAAAACAAATTTGTGTGGTTGTAAGCGTATACGATAGAACCGACAATGAAGGAAAATGGCTTAGAGGTGTGTTGGATGGTCACTACGATGCATGGAATGTGTTGGTAGGTCATATAGATATGGTTGTACAATGTGCTTGATATCATGAAAATCATAAGACATGGCACGTTGAAAATTCACACCGGTGTTATTTAAACTGAAGGGTAGTTTCCGGTAGGAAAAGGTTCCCCAAGGAAAAATAAAAGTGGTTTTGTGTTGATCCGCAGGTAAGATGTTGATCTGATTATAGCCGGAGAAACCGTCCATTAAAGAGAATATTTCACTCCCGGCACAATCGTTGATGATATGGTCAACGAAGGGGGTGGGAAATTTGTCCTTAGGACAAGCTTGATTGATATCCCTATAATCAACGCAGACACGGATCGTACCTTGTTTCTTGTTAACCGGAATGAGATTGGACGTAGTACCCCTTAACATATGTGGATTAGTGTTTGGAATCCCCTATATGTATATGAGGGATGCAATATTCATGTGGAGAACCAACCAGTATTGACTAATCAAGGATGGGAATTCCTACATCATCAACGCGCATAAAGGAAAGTCAAAGACCTCACTAGTAAGTGCCAACCAAGCCAAGAAGTTCATTAGTTCCGGTAACAAATATGTTTTACTTTTATTAAGAGAAAATTAGACTGAGGATTAGTCGATAAAAGTAAAGGCATTTCTAGAGGGGTGTACTAAAGTGAAGAAACATTAGTTTAAGGAGTTTCTACAAGTATACATAAAAGTGTTTCATGAGCCTAAAATGCTACCACCCAAGAGGGAAGTGGAGCACGAAATACAATTATTTCCAGAATCCTCGTTGTCAAATATTGGGTTTGTATAAATAGTCCATTCTGGAAGAAAATTAAGTGATGAGGTAGTTGCAGCAGTTATTAGAGTAGGTTGTGATTCAACAAAGCACCTCGCCTTGTGTGTCACCTATTATAATTTTACAAAATAAGGATGGGAATTGATGAATATGTATCGGATATAGAGAATTGAACAAGATTACACACTAAAAAATTGGCACCCTCATCCCGGGATCAATGATATTTTAGATCATTTGCAACACACAAAATATTTCACCAAGTTGGATTTCAAATCTGGATACCACCAGGTACGCAACAAGGAAGAACACACCTGGAAGATTGCCTTCATACAAGGCAAGGTTTTTATCAATGGTTGGTCATTCTATTTGGTTTATGTAATGCACCAGTTATGTTTATGAGACTGGTGAATGATGTATTACGTGTGTTGGGCCTTGAAAACTTACTCTTTTTGTCATTACCTTTGCATTTCTTTTAGTCATCTTCATATACTATACCTTCATTTTTCCATCATAATCCTTGTTTGATTCCATAAGTGATATAAAATAGTGTTCGAGGTAAACGTTTAGTCTTTGACATATTTTTTTTATTCTTAATGCAATCGAGTTTAATATTTTGTTATTTTAAAAAATCTACATAATCCCATGATTTTGTAGTGACCTGATTTTTGTAGATTACTAATGACTATTTCGGTAGCATATTTATCCATTTGCAAGGATCGAGCCACTTCCATATCTACTCCAGAGTTACCACAAATTCCAAATCGACACCTTAAGATTATCCACCTGTTAGATCAGCACGAGGACCTCTCAACATATCAATGAAGGGAAAGTCAACGCTCCAGTCAACATATCTATGTGGCAAAGCACGCAAGACCAGAATCAACCAAAATTTCCATGAAAGAGAATGAGAGTGCATGAAGAAATTCATGCATACCTGTCATGAATTTCTTCATATCATTTAGTTAATAAATTGGGGAAAGATCAAAAGAATATTGTAAATCAGATCTTTTGTCTATCATGTGCATTTCTATTATGATTCAAGTTGAGATTATTCCATAGAAATTGGATCTAAGAGATGACAATTTACTTGTATAAATAAGAAATATCAAACATTACCAAGGGGGTGTCAAGACTTTCTAATTGAATTTAAGTTGAATACAAGTATTGCCTATTATTCCAATTTCGTGTTCACTTTATGAAATAGTTCTTTTTAGTTCGTAATTGCATAAGAATCTCATAGTGACATGCTTGGAAGCAGGAGGGCCCCTTGATACTGAATTTGTTGATTCATTTCAATTTCAATTCCTTACTTTTAGTTGTGTGCTTCATTATGTTTGCATTCCATTTCATTCTTAGCTTCACTTAATATTTGTTAGCTTGTTACAACAATTAGTTATCATCTTCATCGTTGATTGATAGGAACATTATGGTAACTTCTGTAGTTTATGAAACTAATTCATAAAATTCATAAGGCTAATGATCAGAGATTCAAATAATGATTGAACTATTGTTGTAATCACATTGTTGGCATTGTTTTCTATTCTTTAATCTTGCTTGATTCATTTATCACTTCTGCCATAGTACAGTTAATCATACCTATCTTTGGTTAACATAACCCTTTGATAATTTATGTAGTTCATGGAATAATAATGATATAATTCATGAAATTAATGGTCAAATATTAAGGAATGATTGAATTATTACTATCACACTACTAAATTGTTCTCTTTACTCTCTTTTAGTTATGATTTCTCTGTTTTCAGAAAAGACATAATTATCTTCCTAAAAAAATTCATATTGTGGAATTTAGATCAACAATTAGTTTCCTTCACACATTCACATTAATAAATGAGGAACTAAATCCCTGCACATACATTTCTTTATACTTCATAATATTACAAACCTGAGTTGATAATTCAATGCATTAGTTTCATTCAACTGAATTTGAATGACATTTTTGGTGTCGTTTTCGGGGAAGTGTAAAAAGGCATTTAGTTTTTCTTTTATCACGATAAATAGGATGCATGAGTAGACATAGGGATAACAGAGGTAGATTTACAAGTGGTAGAAGTACACCAAACATTACTCCAACCACTTCAACACATGGTAATGTAAGAGCCACATCATCTAACCCATCTATAGGTAGAACCACGTGTGGAGGTCGAATAGGAAGACTCATTACTACACAAACTAAAGGAAAAGAGAAAGAAGGAGAAGATATTTCTAAAACAATCAAAATTCCAGTAGCCTCGTAAGAAGTTGTTATACTTCCAGACCAACCTTCATACGAAGAATCATTTGGTGATCAACCTAAAATATTAGTTCTAGAGAATCCCATTGAGTAACCAGAATTATCTGACACATCAAAGTAATCTATACATTTCAACAATAACAGTATGTCTGGGGTATACAATGACCAAGAGGAAAGCGGACCTAGAGGAGGTAATGAGGAAAAATAACAACGTCGAGAAGGGACATGAACATAAAATGAAAAAGAAGACTTTGGATTCCCAATTCTGGATCCAATAGGTATAGTCCAAATGAAAAACATACCACCATCTGCATTACCTAATTTCCAAGGATGGTTTATGAGGATCCATAAACATTCCTTTTTGAATTTGATGTGTTATGTTATTGCTGTGATTATTCTTTTGATGCTCAAAAATTGAAGTTATTTCTAGCCACTCTCAAGGATGTTGCTTTACAGTGGTTCATGGGTTTAGGAACTAATGCTATTAAAACATAGGGTGAGATGAGAAAAGTATTTCTTGAAAAATATCATGATTATTGTACAAATCAAGGGATGAGAGAAGAAATGTTTAAAATGTCACGAAAAGAAGATGAAATATTAGGATATTACTTAGAAATATTTCATTACACTGTCAAAAGGGAAAAACAACATACTCTTGAATTTGATACTCTTAATCTAATGTGTAAAGGAGATATTTCACACTTAACCTGTCCAAAAATTTGTGAGTTATTCAAACACATTTCACGAGGAAAATCCAAATATGGTAAGGGACCTAGGGGGTAGTAGCCTCATTCTGGTTGTAGCCAGAGAATTGGGGAGTTGGAGCTTCCCTCTTGTTGTAGCCTAAAAATATAGGAGGTCGGAGCCTCCTTCCAGTTGCAGCTTGAGAACAAAGGAAGTCGATGCTTCCAAAGAATGTAATTCTTAAGGACATATAAAAAAAAGAATTTTGTGGTTTTCTCTCGCATTGGGTTTCCACGTAAAAATACTAGTGTATTTTGTATGTGTATGATTGTTCATTGTTCATGGTTTATTTACTCAGCACTTGTTGAATAATAATGGTATATTTATCATAAATATAAATAACACTTACATACTTACATACTGTGGTTAAAAGGATTAAAAAACTCTATTACTTATTCACACCCCCCCCCCTTAGTAATCCAACAATTGGTATCAGAGTAGGTTCCTTTAGAAATCAGTTTGACCACTAAAAGTTAGATCATGGAGAGCAACAGTATGTATAAAAATGGAATACCAAAGTTTGATGGACATAACTATGCATTCTGGAGTAGAAGGATGAAACCATATGTACAAGCACAGGAATTTAAGGTTTGGCAATTAGTTGTAGATGGATATAAAGAACCATAATTTTCACCAACAAATGAAAACAGAAGGACTCTGTCTAAATAACTCAAAAGCCAAAAATTCACTTATGAATGGTCTTGGTGATTCAGTATATGTCAAAGTTATGCATTGCAGCTTCGCAAAGGAAATTTGGGACAAAATTCAGAATGTTTATGAAGGAGATGTAAAATTCAGGGTAGCAAAGATTCAAAGTTACAGAGGTCAATTTGAACAGCTAAAGATGAAGGAAGATGAGAATATTGCAGCTTAATTCTTACGAGTTGATGAAACAGTGAATGCAATCATAGGATTGGGAGAAGAATTTGTTGAATATATAATTGTTCAAAAGGTACTAAGATCTATTCCAATAAGGTTTGATCCTAATATCTCAGCACTAGAAGAAAGAACAGATTTGGATTCAATAAGCATGGATGAATTGCATGGAATTTTTACAGCCTATGAAATGAGAACTGAACAAGAGAACCCAATTACAAAAGAAGCAACATTCAAAGAATCCAAGAATTCAAAGAAAAAGGGAAAGCAAAAGGAAAAAGAAGATAGCAACAACAGTGACATCTCAGAAGATGATGAAGAAGTAGCCAACTTTGTCAGAAGACTAAAAAAGGGAACCGGCGGAAAATATAGAGGTAAGCTTCCATTGATTTGTTTTAATTATGATGGTATTGGTCATTTTGCTTACAATTGTCACCATAAGAAAAAGAAAAGAAATTAATAATATGATTCAAATACAAAACAAATGTACAAAGGGAACAAAACCAAAAAGAAATTCTTCAAGAAACGATTTTGCACAAAATAAGATAGCACCTCATTAGACGAAGATGAAGACAATGGAAGTGAGACAGAAAGGGTTTTATTCATGGTAGTAGAAGATTCCAATGAAGAAGGAACAGAAGAAGAATATGAAGAGGCATAAGTTGACTACAGAGAAGAATTGATGAGTGCCATAGAAGTTATAAAAAGGGAAAATAAGAAAAACAAGTCACTATAGGCAAAACTAAAAAGAAAGAGGAATCTAAAAGTTCCAACTCTAAAGAACTAGAACCGATGATCACCAAATTAAAAATTCAAGTTGAAGAATACAAAATAATTGAAGAAGCAATCAAAGAATGGTTAGACGAAAGAGATAGGATCATTGGAAATTTGGAAGCAGAGATTGTCACATTGAGAAAAGATATTCAAAAGAAAAACATGTTGAACAACTCAAAAGTTTAGGATGATATTATTAGCAGTCAAAGGCCAAATCATGACAAGTCCTAACTTGGATACAATCAGACAGAAAAGGGATCAATATCCAAAATAAAATATCAATAAACACATCTAAGAAGCTAGGCAGAGATAGTCAAAGGAGACAAGAAGTTTTACAAGAAAGATCACAGGGGCACTCCTCCACCCATAAGATTCAGATTTTAGAATCAACGACAATAAAAAACAATCAAGCCTTAAGAAGAAGAAGGATTCAGAAAAGTGACTCCTTTCATAATATCTTCAACTCCCATGCATCAAACTATATTTTTTGGTTTATGTTATGCATGTAATAATTATGGACATAAAGTTGTAAATTGCAGAGTAAATAGAAGAAACAGAAACAATTTTGAAAGTCATGCACAAAATGGTTATCTGAGAAGTCCTAGTGAAACACAAATAAGAAGCTACAACATGTTTGAATCCTTGAGCACCAAAGTGGAATGCTACAAGTGCAACAACCTTGGACACATGGCCAAAGATTGTAGAATGATATTCCCTCCTAGAGAATCACAACATAATAACAACAGTCACAGACAAAAACCCCAGTAGAGAATATGGATAAGAAAGCAGAATCAATATAACAATGAAGAATGCACACTCGCTCTACAATCTAAACACAATAAATGTGGTTGATATGTTGACAGTGGCTGCTCAAAGCACATGATAGGTCATGAGAACAGGTTTCTAACATTGAGAAAGTAAAGATATGGATCAGTGTATTTTGGAAATGATGACTCAGCTAGAATCATTGGAAGACGCACAATCAGAATTAGAAACAATGATACCAAGGTAGAAAATGTTCTACTAGTAGAAGATATGAAACATAATCTTCTAAGTGTAAGTAAAATGTGTGACCAAGGTTAAAAGCTTGTGTTTCATTCACAGAAGTGCGAGATAAGAAAAGCAAGTTCAGGCAGATTGGTTGCAACGGCTATAAGAACTTCAAGCAACATATATGTATTAAGTGAAATTGGAAATGAAAATTGTTGTCTAGGAAAGGAAGATGAATATTGGCTATGGCACATAAGGATGGGTCACATAATTTTTGACAACCAAGTCAAAGTCAGCAAAAAGGAAGCAGTCAAATAAATTCCCCAAATCACAAAGCTAACCAACACCTTATGCAAGCATTGTCAACAAGAAAAGAAAACAAAGACCAAATTAAAATCAAATGGATACTCAACAACAATACCACTAGAAACTGTGCATATTGATCTAGTTGGACCAACTGGAACAAAGGGTTTAAAAGGTGAGCAATATTTTATGTTATTGGTTGATGATTATACAAGGATGACTGCAGTTTTCTTTCTCCGGAAGAAGTCATAAGCATTTGATAACTTCAAGGTATACAAGGAAATGGTTGAAAATGAAATGGATTCAAAAATCAAATGTTTTAGATTTGATAATGGAGGAGAGTTTACTTCAAAGGAATTTATGGATTTCTACAGCAAGCATGGAATAAAAATGAAATTCTTCGTTGTTAGGACACCTCAACATAATGGAGGTATCGAAAGGAAGAGTAGGACAATATAGGAAATGGCTAAAACAATGTTAATGGATTCCAAGTTGAATATGTCTTTTGGGAACATGTAGTGCATACAACAGTTCACATTCAAAACAAAGTAATTCTCAGAAAAAATAATGATAAGACTCCCTATGAGCTATGAAAAGGAAGACTAGAGAATGTGAATCACTTTAGAGTTTTTGGAAACAAATTCTACATCAAAAGAGAATATGGAAGAATGGGAAAGTTTGATTCTTGTGTGGACAAAGGCATACTTGTTGGGTACTCGAGTACAAGGAAATCATACAAATGTTTCAATCTAAGTCTCAACAAATTTTTGGAAAGAATAAATGCGACGGTTGATGAGACAGGTGGATGAAAAATAAAGGAAGAAGAAAAGGAGTCAGTGGAACAGGTTCACGAAGAAGAAACAAAGGATGAAGAAGTAGTAGAAGGGGAAGATGAAGAAGATTAGTTATAAGTAGAAGAGAAAGAACATAAAGTACCTCCAAAGACACCTAGAAAATAAATACAGAAGAATCATCTCTCAGTTCATATTATCGAGAACAAATATGCAGGAGTTCAGACTAGAAGAAGAATTCATTCACCAGAACAACAACACCTAGCACTCTTATCTTCGATTGAACCAACTAGTTTTGAAGAATCCATCAAGGATGAATTCTGGATAAAGGCCATGGATGAAGAGTTGGATAAGATAGAGAAGAATGAAACTTTGGAATTGGTTCCAAGACCAAGGTACAATAATCTGATTGGTACAAAGTGGGTCTTCAGAAATAAATTGAATGAAGATGGACAGGTTACCATGAACAAAGCTAGATTGGTATGTAAAGGATATGCATAGGTTGAAGGTATCGACTTTGAAGAGACATTTTCCCCATTTTCCAGAATGGAAGCAATCATATTTATCCTAGCTTATGCATACTCCAAAAATATTAAAGTGTATCATATCGATGTGAAATCAACCTTTCTGAATGGGGAACTAGAAGAAGAAGTATACATTGAGAAACCAGAAGGATTTCAGTTGTCGAAGAATGAAGATTATGTTTGCAGGTTGAAGAAGGAATTGTATGGTTTAAAATAGGCCCCCAGAGCATGGTATTGTAGACTGGACAAATATCTAGAGCAATAAGGGTTCACAAAAGGAAATGCAAACAAAAAACTCTACATCAGGGTAACTCAAGATAGCATTTTATTAATTGAAGTTTATGTTGATGATATTATTTTTGGAACTAATGATGACAGGTTGAGCCAGAAATTTGCAAAGGATATGTAGAATGAATTTGAAATGTCATTGCTTGGAGAACTATCCTTCTTTCTAGGTCTTCAAATATGTCAAAGAAACCAAGGAATTTTTATTTCTCAAACAAAGTATATCGTAGAAATGCCAAAGAGGTTCGAAATGTAAGACTGCAAACTAGTCAATACTCCTATGCAAACCAGTTGCAAGTTAAGTAAATATGATGATTCAAATTCTACAGATCAAAGGCAGTATAGGTCAATGATTGGCAACTTACTCTATGTGACAACATCCAGACCAGATGTAATGCAGACAGTTGGATAGGTGGAACAATTTCAAGTAGCACCAAAGGAATCACATTGTTATCACTGAAAGTCACACTTTGACTGCTAAAGTGTAAGATCATCCCCCATCGGTAGGTTTAAATATGAGCTTTTATGATGATGTCAAATGGATCAGAACTTAGTCAAAATAGTGAGAATCACATAAGGTTCTAGAAAACATGTATCAGCAAATGAGGTGTTTTCTAACTTAGATAATGGTTTTAAGGAGTAAAATGGATAGATGGAAGACTTTAGTGAGAAAATGAAATGTATACTACTCACATCAAGAAATACTAGCAGACATATGAGGAAAACCTTTTGACATAAGAACTTCTTTAATTAAAAGATAAACTCTGATAAAATTATAGTAGCATCACAGAAAAATCTACATTGCAATACAGATACAATAAATCAAATGAATCTTTCAAATGGCAGTAGAATCAGAGTAATATAGAGATAAGATAATGGGAAAGGAATTGATTTCTATTAATCAAAAAGTCTCAGGTATGATACACAAAATCCAGAGATGGCTTTGTAACTTCACAATTTCAAAAGTATGAGTCTCATTACAAGCATTAGAAGCCTTCAATGATTTTCAATGTCTATCTTATAGCCTAGGCTATCAATGACATCTTTACAATTTGAATTCCCCTTCTTCCATAGGATTCCCACACCTAAAGGTGGAGTAACTACAGTTTTTCAACAAAAAAGTAACAAACTGCTAAAAACTAGGCTAATGTTGGTAACCTCCTTAATAACATTAAATGTGCTTGATGATGTGTACTTTGAGCACATCTCCCTTTGTCAGGTGTCCCTCTATCCTTCAACTAACCTTCCAACAACTTTAACATACTCATATACCCATCTATCAACCGATAATTCCTCCAAAATCTCCAGATCAAGAGTCTGCAGCTGTTGGATTACTAAGAGGGAGGGTGAATCAGTAGTAGAGAAATGTAATCATTTTTAACCATATAATCGAAATGTTATATCAATGAATCATTATCATCCAATAACTACAAAGTAAATAAGAAATGAACAAATGAACAAACATACATATACACAGTACACCAGTGTTTTACGTGGAAATCCAAATCAGGAGAAAACCACAGAATGTTTTTTCTTATATGTCTTGAAGAATTACATTCATTGGAAGCACCAACTTCCTTTGTTTTCCAGCTGCAACTGGAAGGAGGCTCCAACCCCCTAGTTTCTCAGGCTACAACCTGAGGGAAGCTCCAACTCCCCAATTCTCTAGCTACAACCAGAATGAGGCTACAACCCCCTATGTTCTTCGGCTACAACTAGAAGGTGGCTACAACCACCTGTCCTTGCCCCATCCTACCACCCTGAAGTAGAAGTAGAATAATGGAACCACTGTCAACCTTTCACTGTGAGATATACCATTGTAAACATGTACCAATAAATATGAACCATGCATCAACCATGCATAAACATGTACCTCAACCTGTAATCAACCTGTACCATAGACAAGTACATCAACCATGCACCAACCTATACCAAATAACATGTAATCAACCTGTACCATAAACAAGTGCATCCAACCATGTACCAAGTATGTACCAATCATGTGTCAACTACTCATCAACTATGACTCATCAATATGTACCAACATCATCAACTATACACCTCATGTATGTGTCAACTCATCAACTACTTGTCTCAACCATGTACTCAACATGTACCTCAACCAAAATACCTCATCAATTTCATCATCCAAATATGATTTGTAGCTATGTAATAGACCTGGTTTATATGATCACATTCCTACAAGCTTTCCTTAACTTCAACAACAAGAGACTAGCATTTTCATCAAACTTTTCTTTAGTCTCACATGCCTAGTTTTGGATTAGTCAACAACCCTAACTTGAAGTAATCATAAATTTGTACCTGTAATGTATAAAGATCTTAAACTAGTACACAATGTTATTCAATGTGTTTTATGCAATTCCTCCAGGTGTCACTACTTGGAATCTCTCATAAAATGAGTTATAGCAAAAATGGCATACCTTGTTGAATTCTGGGTTATTCTAGAGAGCGAACTTCTAGAGCGTGATACACATGGAATATTTTTTGAATTGATCTGAAACTATTACACACCATACTACAAACTATACCCTAACCAACACATTTTTTTTCACAGAATTTAGATCTGTTATGAAGAAGTTATGACGTTTTTACACGAAACACCTATTTTTGACTAGTTTTAGGACTAGCCACAAACCCTATTTTCCACGGAGTGTAACTCCAAAAATACAATGACCCACAAGCTTAATTTGTTAACATAGATACTTGGATATGTTTTCTCAATGGCATCGAAATTTCATGGTTTGAATCATTATAGAAAAAAAAGTTATAGCAAAAATGGTGAGATGACCTGTAAATAACATACCTTAGAAAGCACCATCAAAAGAATGTATCTGTAAGTTTTAAACCTGTGAAGTAAATAAATTCATATAGATTCTTAAGAAAAACAGAATTTAATCAATGGCTCATACACAGAGTACACAGAAATTTTATACCGGAAACCCTCAACCATGAAAACCTTTCTTATATTCATTATCTCGAATTTCACCATTCACTATACAATATATACAATGTTTTTAGGTATTTCGTAGATACCAAAACCCTAATCCCTAAAATCGGGATTATTTTTAGTAAACCGCTAAAAATAGCAAAACCCGCTAAAAATAGAAAAAAAAAACGCCCAAAAAAAAATTTGGGGCGCGTAACCAGGGGGGGCATACCTGCCCCCCCTGGGACCCCCCTAGGAAAGCACCTAGTGCACACGGCACAAAAAAAGAACTAGTACGATGGATCATCAGACACAGTTGGCATATCTGACGCGCCCACACACACACATGCAAAGAATATAACACATACCCAACATTCTCGCACTTGTTGTTTTCTTTGCATCCAGGGGTCCAGGGGATTATATAGTCAACAATCCAGGGCAGAAATGACCATTGTTACTCTACACTAGGAGAACTTTTATGTGCTCACAGACTTTGTCAATGAATCTGCAACATTCTTCAAAGTGTCAACCTTTTCCAGCAACACCTTCTTTTCCTCAACCATGTCTCTCACAAAGTGATATTGTACATCAATATGTTTTGTCCTCGAATGGTAAGCTGGGTTCTTTTCGAGGAAGATTTCACTCTTACTGTCACAATATAATCTCGCTGCTTGTTGTACCAACCCAATACCTGAACACAATCTATGTAACCATACTACTTCCTTGCTTGCATGAGTGGTTGCCATGTATTCAGCTTCTGTAGTTGAGAGTGCCACTACAGCCTGTCTTTTGCTCATCCAATTGATTGCTCCTCCAAATAGGTTAAACACATACCCACTTTTAGATCTTCTATGATCCATATCTCCAACCCAGTCTGCATCAACAAAGCCATGTATGTCTAGCACTCTGTCCAATCCTAGTCTTCCTTGGTAGCACAATCCATAACTGGTAGTGCCACGAAGATACCTAAAGACCCTCTTTACTGCTATCCAATGCTCCTTCCCTGGTTTTGACATATACTTGCTCAAAACTCCCACTGCATGTGCAATGTCCGGTCTAGTACAGACCATTGCATACATCAAACTGCCAACTGCACTGGCATATGGAACATGGGACATGTCCTCTTCTTCTTCATGTGTCTTGGGAAACTGATCTGCAGATAACTTTACACCTATAGGAATAGGAACCTTGACCGGTTTACTTCCATGCATTTTAAACCTATGCAATATCGTCTCAACATTTTTTCTTTGATTCAACTAGAGTTTCCTGTTTGCACGACCTCTTTTAATCTCCATTCCCAGAAAGAAGTTAGCAGCACCGAGATCCTCCATGTCAAATTTGGAGGATAGCTGCAATTTCACCTCCTTGATAACATCCATGTTATTTCCTACCAGCAACATGTCATCAACATACAACACTACATAAATGAAGTGATTACCAACCTTCTTGGAATATACATAGTGATCAGCCCTACTTCTTACAAATCCCAATCCAAGGATGTATGTGTCAAAATTTTGGTACCACATCCTAGGTGATT
>ML785882.1:174661-185855 GCA_009831015.1 Picea engelmannii
TTCACACCATATTTATAACCAATAAAGATACACTTTTCAGCCTTTTTATCCAGCTTACTTCTATTTTCCTTTGGAACATGTACATAAGCATCACAACCAAACACTCTAAGATGTTGAAGAGAGGGTTTCTTTCCAGACCATACATCATGTGGAGTTTTATCATCCAACGTTGATGAAGGTGATCGATTGACCAGGTAACATGTTGTACCCACTGCCTCTGCCCAGAATTCTTGTCCTGACCCGGCACCACTGAGCATGCTCCTTGATTTTTCCATCAGTGTCATGTTCATCCTTTCTGCAACTCCATTCTGCTGAGGAGTGTATGGATTAGTCTTTTGCCTTGCTATACCACACTTCTTACAGAATTCTTTGAATTCATTTCCACAGAATTCTCCACCATTATCTGTTCTCAATACCTTTATTTTCTTCTCTATCTGATTTTCTACCATAGCCTTAAACTCTTTAAATTTATCAAATACCTCAGATTTCTTTCTAAGAAAATAAATCCATGTGTTCCTTGAAAAATCATCTATGAATGAAACATAATACATAGATTTACCTAGGGATGGAACAGGAACAGGTCCAAACACATCATTGTGTATCAACTCTAAGATCCCCTTTTCTCTTGTAGCACCAGATGGGAATCTTAATCAATTCTATTTACCATATCTGCAATGTTCACAGAAATCAAAATCCAGAGTGCAATTAGGCATACCTCCAACCATACCTTTACCATGTAGTGTTCGAAGGCCCTTTTCTCCAATATGCCCCAATCTTTGATGCCACAGCATGGTCTTCTTTCCTGGGACAGTATTGGTCGTGTCTCCTTCATTTCTCTACTCGGACAATAGAACTGTTACACCCATTAGTATAAGTGCTTCCCAACAACTTGTACAGAGTTCCACACCGAACTCCCCTCATAAACACCATTTCTCCTCGTACCATCTTGCAAGTGTTCTTTTCAAATACAGTTTTCACTCTTGCATCATCCAACTTGCTTACAGATATTAGGCTCCTGGCTATTTTTGGAATGTGCATAACCCTAGGGAGAGTTCTAATCCTTCCATCTTTTAGCAGCAACTTAACCCTTCCACGTCCCAAGATTTTGGTTGTCAAGTCATCTCCTAGAAATACATCACCACCATCGTATTTTTCATATTCAGAGAACCACTCCCTGTGAGGAGTCATATGGTATGACGCACCTGAGTTGATCAACCATACATCATGATCTACATGTGTAGTTGTAGATGTCAGGTAAACATCACCTCCTTCTTCAGTGGAGGTTTTCGCCTCTATGGAAGAGTTACTATCAGATCCCTTTGGTTTATCAACCTTCTTATACTTGCAATCTTTCTTATAATGCCCTGTTTTACCACACTTCCAACATTTCCTCAAAGATTTTCCTGGAGACTTAGATCTACCTGTAAATTTTGATCTCCCCCCCAAAGGCTTAACGTGATTCCTGTCTTAGGGATGACCTCTTATAAATAAAGCATCTGTGCTATGACTATCCATGCTTTTCCGCCTCATCTCTTCAGATAACAAGGATGAACCTACATCCTCATACTTCAATGTAGATTGAGTGGTACTACCAATTGCTACAACCAGATTATCCCAAGAGTCTGGCAAAGAACATAACAAAGTAATACACTTATCTTCTTTTGCAATCGTAATATTAACATAGACAAGTTGACTTTCCAGAGTATTAAATGCATTTAGATGTTCTATCACAGAATCTCCATCTTCCATCCTAATATGATACAACTTCTTTCAAAGAAACAGCTTGTTTACTAGGGACTTTGATTGATACAAATTCCCCAACTTATCCCATAGTTCTGTGGCTGTAGATTCTCCCGAGACATTCAACAAAACCGAATCTTCCAAGCAGAGTCGAATAGTACTCCTTGATCTTTTGTCCAACTTCTCTAAATATTCCTTTGACATACCAGTAGGTGGTGTACTAGTAGTTTGTGTACTATTAGGTTGTGTACCAGTAGCTTGTGTGTTAGTAGACAATGTACCAGTGGATTGTGTACCAGGATCCACAGCGATCCATTGTTCTTTGTCTACAAGGAGGTCCTCCATCTTGAGCTTCCATAGCTCAAAGTTTTTACCATTGAACTTCTCTATCTCGATTCTAGAAGAACTCGCCATTTCTCTTTCTTCACTCAAATCACCACTACAAAATCTCCCACTAAACCCAAGTTTATCACAGACCCAAGATAAACTTGATCTATCAAGACCGAGCCAAACCCTCAACAACAAAGGCGTCTCTCTGAAGCAAAAAATGAGCTCTGATACCACATGTAATTTTTAAACCTGTGAAGTAAAGCATTGCATATAGATTCTTAAGCAAAATTTAATCAATGGCTCATACACAAAGTACGCAGAGATTTTATACCAGAAACCCTCAACCGGGAAAACCTTTCTTATATTCATTATCTCTAATTTCACCATTCACTATACAATATATACAATGTTTTTAGGTATTCCGTAGATACCAAAACCCTAATCCCTAAAACTAAAATTATTTTTAGTAAACCGCTAAAAATAGCAAAATCCACTAAAAATAGCAAAAACCGCCCAAAAAACAATTTTGAGGCGTTGCCCCGAATGTTGCGCATAACCATGGGGGGGAATACTTGCCCCCCCTGGGACCGCCCTAGGAAAGCACCCGGTGCACACAACACAAAAAAATCACTAGTACAAGGGATCGTCAGACACAGTTTTCATATCTGACGTGCCCACACACAGACATGCAAAGAATATAGCACATACCCAACAGTATCCTTCCTTGCATTTTGGCCTTATTTTCTTCACGTTCCACATACCACCAGAAATGGAATGACATGTAATATCCATATAGAATAGTATTATCTGAAAATATATCATAAATCATACCGTTATCCATCAAACAAACTTGGGTCCATTACCCAAACCTGGGGTCTCCAACTTCTCATGGCCATAACTCTCTAACCATGAGGAGTTATGTGACGTTCCATATACCACTAGAAATGGAATGACAAGAACTATCCATCTAGGATATTTTACCTGACAAATTAATTTTCCTTCATCTCATTATTCCACAATTAATCATGGGTTCTCTTACTCCGCAAAGTGTCTTCCCGTGAGGGCTTTCACCATAAGGGGACCACTTTGGAGTTCATCCATCTTTACTTCTTATCAACCATGACAAGAAAATAATGATTCATCTTTACATCAAACAATATTGGGTCAATTACCAAAACCTTTTTGCTGTGCGTCTTTCTTCAAGGGTTGACATCAATGACAACCAACCTTAATCAACAGCAGCACCAACCTGTATTAGCCAGCTCGTAGCGCCAGGCACTGCGAACTCTCATGTAGCTGCTCTTTTTGTTTGAAAATGCATCAAAACACTCCAAAACTATACCAAGTGTCACCAACTGCTATAATAACATATTATAGTGATATAAGGCATAGGAAATATAACACATCCTCAATTGAATCTTGACTTATCAAAGATGATTGTCTTCAAATTTACAAAATACCAAAACAAGAAACTGTCAAAAATGATATGAGTCAAGGTGTTCATCTTCTTGACTTTCTGACTCTAGAGCTCCTCTTTGTGTTAGTTTTAGCTAATATATCTAAATTATTCTTGGCCATCTCCTCTTTGAAAGGATTTCGCTTCATATTTAGCCCTCGGATCTGACTCTGGTAGGCTATGTTCTTTCTGTACAAGTTTCTAAGTTGCCTATGAAGAGGTCAAAACCTTTTAGCTATAAACTTATCCTTTTCAAGAGTTTCACGATACATTTCCATAAGTTCATTTAACTTATTTTCAACCAACTCCTCTCTTTTTAGTTTAGAAATTTCAGTCCTTGCCTCTTTAAGCTGTCTATTTAGCCTCTTAAAGGTAGGATTTTCTGGAGTAGTTATGTCTACTATTTCAATGGGATCATTGATAGGTACACATTTACCCTTTCTCTAGATTGGGGCTCTCACTGTAACTTTCTCCACAATGCTTTCATGTTTTGTTGATGCTCTAGTAACAAGTCTCCTAGCCTTGACCTTGTCTACTGCAGGTGGTGAAGAGAACAACAACTTTCTTCCTCTCAAACCTGTGGCACTAGTTGGAGGAGTCTCTACTGGACTGGGAGATGGAAAAGGTAAAACCTCTCTTTATGGGGACTGCGAATATCCTCCTTCTTCTACATGTTCCTTTGTTGCTTTATGTTTTTTAGTAGACCTGATCATCTTCCTTTTCTTATGCATCCCCAACTATACAATCTTGTCAACTTGAAGAGGTCTTTGTAACTTAGACTGTGGGGTAGGAGCAATTTTAAGTTGAAAGTTTGAAGAAGTAATGAATTCTTTCCATTCCATGTTTCTTTTTCTTAATTCATCCATCACCGGCATATTTATCAGTCCTAAATGAAAAACACTTGTATCAACTGCCTTAGACTTAGCTTGAACCCTATCAGACATTTTCCCAATACTTTTGAACAAGTAGAAAGGAAGATTCATAGCATATTTCCCTGTGAAGTGTAGAAGTAACCTTATGTGGTATTGATAGATCATTCTAAATATCCCTTCACAGGTAAAGTATCTTTGAATTATCTTCATCATTTTATCAAAACCCTCCAAGATATGGTTTCTGGGCACACCCTTTGACAAATTGTCTTGGTATTCTAGTTTGAGGAATTCCATTGAAAAGGAATCATTCAAGGTCATGGCCTTGAACCATCTCTCCCCAGTACTAGGTATCTCAGTGGTTGTTGATATGGTCCTCTCAAATACCTCAAATTATAGTACCCCAACCTCAGTCTTTGTTCCATCAAAGTTCAATGTGAATTCTTTAGCCACCTTTGGGTGCCCCCTCTACATTTTATGATAGAAATTAATGCATCCCACTCTTTGGAAGACCTCCTTAATGAGAGGTTCCTCAACAAGTAGTTGCATATCATAAGGCTCTATCCTCACAATGTCCCCAGCTTTGGGAACCTTCTTTTGTTGAGTATCCATTAGTGCTAGCTAGGATGGATTTGTCATGATACTGAATAATTACCCACAATTGAAAACAGATAAGCAGGGGAAATGACCACTGGAAAAATAAGAAAAGGCCAAACATACTTCTCACAATGACAATGCTTCTAAGTAATGCTGAAATTGTTTAATAGTGAGGTTATCTTCATAATCATATCAAAAAGGATTGTGAATAACTAATGAATTGGTTAAAGACTACTTTGCAAAGGATGTTGGAACAGAGCGTTCACAACACTGGCTGACTACACAGAGTTCACAGTGCCAGAGAAATGTTTTTGGAAAATTTGTATGAGATGAGAGATGCAAAGGCCAGGGATCAATATATAAGGTAACTCAGGCCCAGGGATGATGATGGCTTCAAGAGATAAGATACAAAACTCGAGGAGAGGGTTATGGAGCTTATTTATAGGTCGATGATATAGTTCACAGTGCCATCCATCCAGTTCACAATGCCACAAAAAGGAAAATCTCATAGAGTACCTAGTAGCCTGGAGATGAAGGTTGGTATCTTCATATTTTCACAGGAGCGCCTGCAAGTGGTCTAACCACTAACTCATCCCCTGCAACCAGTTCATAGCAAAGTGTGTGTTTAGGAAAATATATGAGTTATCTTACTCAAGCATCTTTTAATCTTGCCTGGCTAAGCCAAGATAGTCGGGAATATCACCCTATGTTTTATAGCCTCAAAATTATTTTCCCAATCCACAAGTATTAATTATAAGGGTTTAGGCTGATTTTTTTTATGAAAAGAATGTTGCAAAATAACATAAAATTGTTATGTAAGTTTCTGAAAAATATACAGATTACAAAAATTAAATGTGGAGATCAAAAAGCAAAAGTAACCAAGTCACGAGTACACACAAATGAGACAGAATATAAATCTACTTTATTTCATTCCAAGAAATCAAAAGTGTTTTTCTCTTTACAAAACCCTTGTGAGGGCATGGACCAAAGTCTAATTTAGATATCCCCGATGAAAACCATACAAAAGGACTCTAACAAGAAGTAAAAACTGAACTTTATAATCTAGATCAGCTTGCCACAGACTGCTGCCAATTTGACTTTGCAAAATATCCTTTATCAGCTATGAAACTTAATCCATAAACAAACAAGTATACATAGACTATCAAGGATGAATCAACACCTCTAAAACAAGCATCTGAATTATTTGGTTCAGTTTTGAACCTTGTTGTCTACAATAGGACCCTGCTATCAAAAAGAGAAGTAGGCTTTGAATGAACTCAAGAATGAATGAAAATTGAAACTATCTCATGAAATCAAAAGAGCAAACCTTAGTCTTGCTTTCTCCTTCTATTATCCCTTTGTTTCTTCTTCTCATTTAGATTTTATGCCTTCCAAATAAGTTGAAGTAGTTCAACTACTTTCTTTAGTTAAGTTAGTTTTACTTAACTAATTTAGTTTAGGAAAAATAATAATAATAATAATAGTTAAGGGTCTTTATTTAATAATAACTAGGTAGGTGGGACCCCTTGTGACTCCCTTCTTTTATTCTTTTCAAATTATAAAATAAAACACAATTGGATAATCATTTAAACACATGCCACCTTGTAACTGCCTTAAATACCTTCAAAATTTGAATATTTAAATATCAGAAATAATTCAAATCATATCCAAAAATATGTAAATATCCACATTATCCAAAAAAATAAAAAAACTTGTTGTCCAAAATTTCTGCAAACCACTGTCTTCAACAACTCAATCATAAAAACACATAAATTAAAATCCATACTTCCCACTCTAACATGCAATCTTTATTTTATCACTGTTGTCCCCCTTTGACTTCCCGGAAGTAGCCTTTGGTTGATTTGAACCTGGAGGTTGTATCTCACTAATAACATGGGAACAATTTTCCTTCAGATGCATACAGAAGGACACCAATTTTGAAGAGTCATTTGAAGGAGAGGAAGGGGAGGCAGCAGCTTTGCCTTTATCTTGCACATGGGGGATATCAGTTTTAATCCTTTTACTAGCATGAGAGAATTGAACAGGTGAATGCACAAGATAAATTTGAACATTAGGATTTACAGGTGGTAGAGGAGGTAATGAAAAATTGGGTCAGCCACGATGGAGAGAGACATCCAAATTGACAATATCTTGCCATCCATCATTTGCAGGGACTTCTGGTTGCAAGGACACATGAGGAGGCACGGGAATACCAGGGATTTTTTGAGGATAAAAGGGGGGTCTCTCTGGTCAAGGTTGTATTATTCCTTGACCGGTCCAGTTAAAGAACCCATCTTGGAACAGTTGGTTCAATTCCTGGGGGTCAACATCAAAATTAATAGAGAATCTAGGCCTTCTAGGCCCTCTGTTCCAGTTACCTCTTCCTCTATTATTTCTACCATGGTTGACCCTGCTGAAGAAACTCATCATGTATGCAGCAATTCATCAGTACTAGCCCTTAACAGACCATACATGACATTCTTCTTGTATGAAACAAAATTTGGCTCAAGAATTGACACAAGACCCATGCAAATCCATCCATAAGAAATCATTTAATAATTTCCAAGTGAGCAGGGGGTGACAGGGCTCATGGGACATATGAAGGGAGTGTAATGAGTGAAAGTTGGTATAATGAGGGGAAATAAACACACAAATACTACTCAACAATTAATAAAATAATTTAATTGTGCAGTCAAATACCAAAAATATCAATTGCCATCTATTTCTGTGTTATCACTTTTTGTTGTTGTTATACAAAAAAAAAAATTAATTTATTTTATAGAATAGTGTTGTCGAAATGAAATCGGGATTATGAGGGGGATATAATGAGATAAAAGTGGTAGCATGACATGGATATAATATGGATACTTCTCATATAAAATAAATCAAATCAAACAATTAATCATAACTATCAGCATTCACTTTTAAAAACCACCATCAAATTGTCATTTATTTTACAGATTATTTGTTGACTTTCAAAAAAACAACTCATATTCCTAGAAATACTCAATTATAGTAGCCTTTGTGTCTATATAATATTTATATAGCATTCGTATCAACAGTCTTGAAACCGATATGCTAAACATAATAACCCTTTGAGCCACATCCATTCGTATTCCAATGCTAAATCTCTTTTCCTTTTAAAACCAATAGAAGACGCACAGTGATCTCGGCCATTTATAACAAATTCTTGTTCTTTAAAATCAAATAAGAACATGCATAAATTTAGCCACCATTATCCATTGTTTAAACATTGTTTAAACATTGTTTATCATAACCAACTAGGTGTTAAAAATCATAATCGGGCCCTTTGTTCCTTTCACACACAGGTGTCTCTTTTAAAAATATAATCAACATAGGGATTGATTCGAACAACATTCAACAATTAACATGCAACTCTAAGCCCAAACTTCTCACAATTTCACATGTACATACTTCCTTTTAAAACTGCCCAATCAAAAAATAGAACCAACTCATGCATGTTCAAAGAAACACACACAGTGCTCTTTTACCCTCAACTGGATTGATATGATATCAAGATCGAGATTAGGGTTTAAACACAGCGAATAGAGAGAAACAACAGTCAATCAAAGGAATAAGTCCTCAAAAAACACATACAGCTCGTGCCTTCAAAAATTTACCACATGTAACAACTCTTGACAGTGAGGGTTATCAATGACAATCAACCACCTCCAACAAAGAACGAGAAGAAGTGACCACTTAATAGCACTGTAAAAATAACATCCGAGCAAAAACCATGGCCAACCAAAGCATATATAAAGCTTCCATTAAAGTTCTGGGTGATACTAAACCCAATTATGCAATGCTTCCAAGCAATCAGCGATAATGAGGGAAACGTCGTGATAAAAAACAACTCGGGGCTCAACCAAGACATGGAAAGAAACACTCCAATTCTTAACAGTTCACATTGCAACCCGGAGAATCGAAACATATCGACCATAGAGACGAAAAGGAGTGGAAAAACTTAACACCAAGACTAGTTGTAAAACCCATGCGCAAAGCTCAAAGTTTGCTAAACTATAATCATAAGTTCCACAGAGAACCAGACAAAAAACCCCAAGCTGACCGAACATGCCTTTCTGTGATTTAACCAATAAACCCATGTACAGACTACACACAGCCAGGAATAACCATTCTTCTTTCTTTAAAATGCCAACAGTCTATAATATTCACAAGAAAAACCCACGGACATAGCATCGATACACATTCCAAAAACTTAAGAAAAACACAGACCTCAAGCAATTATGAGCCAAAAATCAATTCATAATGTAGAGTAACCATAATGGATGGAAAAATAAGGAACCATACCTAGAAAATCTTGCTCGAGGGAGAGAGTTAGACTGTATCCTCCTTCACAACCAAAAATTGCAGAGAATCAACAACCACCAAAGCCAAAAAAAAAAATGAAAGTATGGCTACGGTGATGGGCCTCAAGGGTTGTTTGAGTGACGTGCAATAAATTCACATCTCTTCCTTCCCCGGCCTCATTCAATTCAATGTGCAAGCCATCCAAATCACCATAACATTAACCATTAAATCAACCATATATTCCATTGATATATTCCATTGCATAGTGTGCCACCCAAAGTAATGTCAAAACCTTTTTTTTTAAAACAACAATGCACCATGCATTACCCTATGTGCTTCAACATCTATCATATAACAAAGCACATAAGTCTAGCAGTAAGGGTTATGCACCCTCCCTTTATCACAATAGCACGTAGCATTTGGGCTTGTGTATAGTCCTTTTGTTTAGAAGAGCTCGCATATCATCCCCTTGTATAAAATCATATGTAAAACAACTAATCCATGTTTAATTGCAACATCCAAAACAACCTGTAATAATATTTTTATCCATAGGATAGCCATAATTTGTGAGTGATCGCCAAAACCATATATCAATGCAACAATCAACCAACCATCTTATGTCGTCATAACGATTAAAACCATGACTTGAATCATCAAACTATAGAAGACTGTGTTGGCATCATCAAAATAGCAAACAAAATATATAAGTGCAACATATCCATCATGGTGCCATCATTATACAAGGGGGTGCCACCCACTGGTTTATTATTATTATTATAAATAAATAATAGTTCTTGGCAATCATTTGCGAGCAGTACTCATCGTTCTATTTTTATGCGTCAATAACTGGCAACTCCACAGGTAAATCTGTTTCCAACAAATTAAGAACTCAGATGATCTGGTTTCGCAGACCAGGTGAACATTAGATCAATGAATGTATATCAGAATGATTATGCAACAGGGGAAGTGAGGCGGTTTAAGGGAAAAGATGATTTGGGAATTAGGGAATAACTTATGGAAAATGTTACATATGAGGGGGTTATTCCTGTATCCATAAAATTTGATTAATCGCAGTAAAAGAATTATTTTCTTTAAGGAGAAAAAATACGGTGTGCTCTTTTTGAATCTCGGAGCGGAGGGAAGACAAGGAAAGAAGAAAATAGGGATAAAAAACCAATAATCTTATCTAATAGCAGTACTGGAAGCAGATAGCAATTTCAATGATGTCTTCAAGGGGGGACATCATGACAATTGTGCAACCTGGTTGTTATTGATTAAAAATACTTGCAAAATAGCATTGTTGTGGAAAAACTGATCCAAAATTTAATTTCTGACAAGAAAAGAAGTCAATAAAAGAAATCAAATCAGCAGAAAGAAATAATAGCAAAGGAAAATCAAATAAATGAAACAAAACTATAATACAGGAGTAATTCCATACAACATTTAAAATTTCAAACTGGTTCCACATAGTGCTTTAAGTGGGAACCATTGGTGCTATAGGAAAATAATCGATCTTCCAAGTCCTTTAGAATATAATAATTTGTGCCCAGGACAAAATTGATTTTAAAAGGACCCGGCCATAACTTTTGAAACTTTGAATGACTTCCTCTATTAGCGCGAGCTGAATCCCACAGCAAGACTTTTTTATTGACCTTAAATCTGAAATATTTTTCACTTTTATTGAAATATCTCTTAATGGTTTGTTGTCTTCTCTTTATGTTTTCCAAGGAAAATGTCCTTTGTTCCTCTAAAGACAATAGTGCATTTATCCTTTGAGGAATATTAGAATAATTCAATTCTTCCATCTGTAGCATCAGCCTTAAAGAAGAAAGTTCCAGCTCGGTAGGAAGAATGGCTTCTTGACCATAAACAA
>ML785882.1:191798-226221 GCA_009831015.1 Picea engelmannii
AGTTGTCTTAGTAATTTCAACAAAATGCACCTTCCAAATTCCAAGGGTTGATGAATTCCATTTCCAAGCCCTTCCTTTGAAAATTTTTGTTAGTATTTTTTGATGATATACTAATCTATAGCAAGTCTTGGGAGGATCATGTGCGACATGTTGAAAAGGTGTTACAACTACTAAAGGAGAAACAACTATATGCCAAACCATCCAAATGTTTCTTTGGAGTGAAGGAGGTAGAGAATTTGGGTCATATTGTATCTCATGAAGGTGTCAAGGTAGACCCTAACAAGATTAAGGCCATGATGGACTAGCCGATTCCCAAAACATTGAAGAATATTAGAGGATTTTTGGGTTTGACAGGTTAGTACCGCAAGTTTGTTCGACACTATGGAAGAATAACAGCACCTTTAACGACACTAACTAAGAAGGATGAATTTTCATGGACTCCAGAGGAAACTAAATATTTTGAACAACTTAAAGAGGTGATGTGAAAAGCTCCTGTCTTGACCACTCCAAACTTCACAAAAACCTTTATTGTGGAATGTGATGCCTCAGGAAATGGAATTGGTGATGTCCTAATGCAAGAAGGAAGGCCCCTAGCTTTTGAAAGTCGACCACTAAAGGGAAAGGAATTACACAAACCCATTTATGAGAAGGAAATGATGGAAATACTACATGAATTGAAGAAATGTCGTCCTTACCTAATAGGTAGGCACTTCAAGATCAAAATAGATCATGACAGTCTTAAATACTTCTTGGAACAAAGACTATCTTCAGAAGAACAACAAAAATGGGTAACCAAGGTATTGGGTTATGATTTTGAAATCGTCTATAAAAAAGGGAAGCAAAATGTTGTGGCAGATGCACTCTCAAGAAAGGATAAAGATGTTAAGGCCTTTCTCTGTGCTATCTCTATCATCCAACTCGATTGGATAATAGAAGCAAGGGATGAATGGAAGAATGATGAAAAATTTTGGACTCTCATTCAAAGATTGCAACAGGATTCCAGTGCATCAGATACATTTACATGGGAAAATGATTCACTATGGTACAAAGATCGCTTATATTTATGTAAGAACTCCCAAATCAAACAAAAGTTACTATTGGAATTGCACACCTCTCCAGTAGGAGGGCACTCGGGATTTTTGAAAACCTACCATAGAGTCAAGAAGGATTTTTTTGGGGATGGCCTTAAAACTGATGTTCAAAGGTTTGTGGTAGAATGTTTGGTTTGCCCACAAAATAAGGTGGAAACAATTAAGACCCCAAGTCTTTTACAACCATTATCCATCCCAAGTCAGTGCTGGGGGGAGGTTTCCATGGATTTCATCACAGGGTTACTGAAGTCTGAAGGAAAGAGTGTCATCATGGTGATTGTTGATAGACTGACCAAGTACGCACACTTTTGTGCACTCTCTCACCCCTTCAAAGCTAGTACAGTTGCCACCGCATTCATGGAGATAGTTCAAAAGCTACATGACATCCCAAAAATTATTGTAAGTGATAGAGATCCCATATTCACTGGACATTTTTTGACAAAATTATTTTCTTGTTTGGGTACTCAATTGGCTCATAGCTCATCCTATCATCCTCAATTTGATGTACAAACCGAGGTAGTGAACAAATGTTTGGAAGGCTACCTTTGTTTCTTTGTCTTTGATAAACAAACACAATGGTTCAAATGGTTACCCTTGGCAGAATGGTGGTATAACACTTCCTTTCATACTGCAAAAAAAATGACACCTTTTATGGCACTCTATGGGTACCACCCTCCTTCCATCACTTCTTATCTAAAATAAAAATCTAAGGTTCAAGCAGTGGAAGATCACATCGAGCATCAACAACAATTTCTCCAAATCTTAAAGGAAAACCTGACCATGGCACAAAATCACATGAAACAACAAGCAGATCAACCTCATAGTGAAAGAAGTTGTGAAGTAGGGGATTGGGTGTTTTTAAGACTACAACCATACAAACAGATGTCCCTCAAGCAAGACAAGAAGGATAATAAATTATCACCAAAGTACTATGGCTATTATAAGGTGTTGCAAAAGATTGGTACTATGGCATACAAATTGGAATTGCCTGCATCTTCACGAGTACACCCAGTTTTCCATGTTTCTTTCTTAAAGAAGGTTATAGGTGACAAGATCCCAATTCAAACTATATTTCCAGAACTTGACGAGGAAGGAAAAATCATATTGGAGGTTGAAGCCATCACTGACATAAGAATTCTCCCGCTGAGGAATAGATCCATTTCAGAGTATCTCATTAAATGGAGGAAACTATCGGCTGAAGATTCCACTTGGGAAGATGAGTCTTTTATACAGAAGCATCCAGAGTTACTCAATCATTGCGGACAACACATGTCTCAAGCGGAGGGGAATGTTAAGCCCTAATATTGGGTCATTACCCCTTAACTGGGGCATATTATATTAGTAATGTTATTTTATTTATGTCGGATTTATTCCATTAGTTGTAATTATACCTCCTAGTCTCCTATATATACCAAGGAGACATTTTCATTTGGAATCATCTTGTACTTGAACATTTATGTGGGGTAAAAGGAGTTTTCCCCCTCGAAGAGGCTTATTATCTGAAATTCTCTCTTTTTCAAGGCATTGAGTACTTATTCTGAGGTTTTTCTATGCTATATTGATATTTGGTTCTTAACAAAAAACTTGCCCTTTTGAATATGGAGGATTAATAGGACCAATAAAGTCCATAACCCATTTTGAAAAATGAAAGTTGGGGAGGATAGGTTGTAGAGGCATGGCATAAAGACGTTCTTTCCCAACGAACTTCTAGCACTTGTCACAAGATCTTGAAAAATTATAAGAATCACAAAAAATTGAACGCCAATAGTACCTTTTTCTGATAATTTTAAAAGCAGTAGTTTTAGCATAAAAGTGGCCACCTACATGAACAACATAATCTGAAGATCCATGGGTTTCTTGTAACAATTTATGTGCTTCCTCATTATTTACACAGCGAAGTAACATACCATCGGTAGATATCCTAAACAAGAAGTCTCCTAAAATGGCATATCTGGAAGATTCAAGATGGATCCTTCTCCTTTGATGAGTATCTAAATTATCTGGACACCTCTGATTTTGCAAGTAATACACCAAATCTTTATACCAGGGATGTTCAGCTACATGAAGGATTTGACTATCAATACAAAACAATGCTGACAGAGGATTATCATGTTCATCAATTTCTTCACTTGCTTCATCATGCTGAGCTAAGTGAAGGGATAAGTCACATCCCTTAATGGTTTTTGAAGTCATGATAGTTAAATCATGCTCCTAGATCTTGGAAAGTCAATGTGAAATCTTCCCTGAAAGATAAGTCTGTGAGAGAAAAAACTTGACAGCAGGTAAAGGGAATTTTACCAGCGTGTGCTTACCTAAGATAAAGTGGTGAAATTTCTCCATAGCTTTAACAAGAGCGAAAGCATGTTTTTCAATATTAGAATATTTGAATTCATCATTTGATAAGCTTTGACTCATGTAAGCTACTGGTTTTTCATTATTATGGTCATCACATTGTATGAGGATAGAAGAGATTGCTTCCTCTGTGGCATTAGTGTATATAATAAACTCTTTCTCAAAATCTGGATTCACCAAAACTGGTGCAGAACTGATTTCCCTCTTAACCCTTACGAAATCATTTTAAATGTCATCAGTCCAAGAAAAGGAGCGATCTTTCTTGAGAATATTGTGAATTGGTTTCACCATTACAGCAAAATTGGGAAAAAACCTACAGACAAAGTTGATAATGCCCATAAAGGCTTGAACCTCATTTTTGGAAGTAGGAGAAGGAAGATTTAGGATAGTAGCAATCCTTTCGGGATCTATGCTTATTCATGAATCAGAGACAATATTCCCAAGGAGCTTTCCCTGGGTAACGTCGAAAATAGACTTAAAAGGATTTAAAGAAATGTCAAATTTTCTGCATTGCATGAGAACCTTTCTAAGATTACCAAAATGATCTAAATTGTTCTTTGAATATACAGTTAAGTCATCAAGATAAATTTGAATAATCTTACCGATCATATTGTCGAAAGCTATCTGCATAGCTCTTTGGAAAGTGGCACCTGCATTAGATAAGCCAAAAGGCATGCGTTCATAAGAAAATGTGCCCCAACATGTAATAAAAGTGGTTTTGTATTTATCTATAATTTTTACCTTGATCTGATTATAACCAGAAAAAACGTCAAGTAAGGACATCATTTGTGACCCTGCAACTTGCTACAAAATCATTTCCATATTAGGGAGAGGAAAATTTTCTTTTGTTCTCGCTCTATTTAATGCACAGAAATCAATGCACAATCAGATCTGACCAGTTGTTTTCTGAACGAGAACCAAATTGGAAAACCACCCAGAATACTTAACAAGAAAAATTATCCCAGCCTTCAAGAGTTTTTCCAACTCCTTTCTAATAGTTACTTCCAGTGCGGGGTTAATGGGTCTTTTTTTTGTCCTAACCAGTTTTATGCCCTCCTTGATAGGGATGGCATGTTGTATAAGAGCAGGATCAAAACCACGAAGATCCTCATAAGACCAAGAAAAAACATCTTGAAATTCATGAAGTAACTCAGTGAATTTCAATCTTTCTTCATCAGAATATTGGGCACCTATATTAACATTATTTTGACAATTGGGTGTCCCAATGTTCAATGAAATGGTTTCACCCACTTTCCTTTACGACTCCTCTTCTTTATTTTTTCCTTTGTTTCCTACATCACTCAATGAAAATGAAATTTCTAGAGGATTCAAGCCCTTCGGAATTTTGTTATCTTCCATGGATATAATCTCCTTGGGCTTATATGGTTCATTTTGTATGAAAGCACAGATGCATTCATCACTAGGGAAGACCTACCATGACTCTAAATTGTCAGAGATATGAGGACGATACAAATATTGAAAAGTGAAATCAGGTCTTTGTGGCAGAAGTTGTCGAGTAGGAGAGGCTGCAAAAATAGCTAACCTATCATCCATTGAATTCATTTCTCTTTTAACATGAGTGACGTTAAATGATAGTAAGTTCAAGATAAGTGCACAAACTGTTTGGGTGTAGCATTTCATTAACTTGATGCTAGGAGAATATTTCTTACGTACAAGGTTTACAACAATTTCAGAGTCCCCAAAAACTGTAAGGTGACCACAACCTAAATTATAGGCATTTTCAATGCCTAGCAATAATGCTTCAAATTCAGTGAAGTTGTTTGTACAAGAAAATTCTAACCTATAGGAAAAGTTGTGAATTTTACCTATAGGAGAATATAAGATAATTCAGTCGCCATTACCTTTGTTGGAGCATGAACCATCAAAGTGCATATGCCACATCCCATCCTCTAGGTTAATTTGTTCATAGGTAGTGTTATCTTCATCGGCAAATATGGAGTACACTCCTAAGTCCTCCTCAATATAATTTACATTAGATTGTGGGATGCTTTCTATATAAGGTCATATTCTTCCCTCCCTTAGGACTATGATGTTCTTCCCATTCCGAGGAACATATAAGTGTGTCCCATCGAGTGAGATATATCCACCTTTCAAAGCTTGCCAGTCTCTTCCTAAGATGATTGAATAATTACTAACTGGCATGTCAATTACCTGAATATTAAGGGTTGTCCTTATTTTAGGATGTGTGCACAAAAACAAAGTCACGTCCTTGACCTCACCTATGGTCAATTATTTGAAACTATTATAAGAGAGCATGCTTCTGTAATTTTCATTTGTACAAGACAAGCCTAGCTCTTCCATAATAATTTTCGACATTACGCTTGGGCCCGAACCGTCGTCAATAAGACTACAATGGGCTATTTTTTCCATAATCTTTACAGAAATGAAAAATGGATGATTTTTTACAGGGTGCCTAAAACTATTTACACCTACTTTATTTACACTAGAATCCTCTTCTTTTACCTTTTCAAAGAGATTGGCTATGGTGGAATCTTTTCCTTCCATGAAATGTTTTAGATGCTTTGTTGCTCAGGGACAACAACCATGTCCAGAAAAGTAACATTAGTTTTGATATTAGCCAATTGATTGAGAATGGTGTATTTGGAAGTGGGAAGAGGGGAGGGAGTTCCTTGACTGTTGGGTGTTTTAGTAACCTGTACCGTAGCAGCTGGTGAAGTTGAGCTTGGGCTAGAAGAAGTATGAGGGAGATCGTATTTTTCTTTTGAAGCTTATGATTTATTCCTAGTGTTTATGATCATGACATCCTCTAGTTCTGCGAAATATAGAACAACAATGGTAGTTTCAAGCCTTTTGCCAAATATTTTATCTCTGACACTCTTCTTTACCTCACAAGTACCTTCCTCATGGTGTTCCTCGCAAAAGTTACACCAACTGCGAGGCATGATGGCTTTAGGTTGAACGTTGTTTTCATTTGAATTCCTAAAGGGTGGTGAAGAATAAGACAAGGCTCCAGGAGTAAATGAAGGGACATTTCCTTTCTTCTCATATGTTATCATTCAGTTATTCATATCTTGTACAGGTTGTAAGAGGGTGGACATGTTCGTTTGTTTAATTGAGTCTCCTTTGGGAAGGCATGTTCTTTCAATTTGTTCTTCATACTCTAGACAAGTATGTAGAGCGGAACCAAGATTTTCAATAGCGTTTTCTTCAGGTGTCCTCTCTATTAGGAAATTTTTCAATCCTTCCATGATCTCCCCTTTTAAACCATCCATCTTAGTATTTATTGCCTCAAACTTAGCTTCCGTTGAATCCATCATCTCTTGTAGTTCATATTTTGTTACTATCTTATTTTGTAAATCATTTATGTCCCTACACATTTCTTTACCTTCATCAAGAGTCCAAGTAGGATTGTTTGGAGGCTTATTTGGTGTAGAAGTTCCCTTTTTTGGTGGCATGTTGGCCAAGTATCACTTTAAAACTTGATTTTGATGTGGTTCTACTAGAAATTCTTCCGTTTATTGTATCTCCAAAATTTCGGCCCTTCTAAGTATGAAATTTTCTTTTTTTTGTAAGTCTCTGATATTTCTTCTCTGCAATGCCATAGGTATAATAAAAATTGGATGTGCCAAGTGTAATTTACGGTAACTTCCCCACAACTTACTTATTTTTTTCCTTTCCAGGATATCTCACTTGTATAGTGTTCACTATCCAATGCAACTGGTCTCACTCAATTTGTATACTCTAGGAAGAAGTTATGATTGTTTTACCCAGAACACCTTCTTGAGACTAGTCAATAGGACTAGTAGATACCCTATCTTCCACAGGGTGTATCTACAAATTTAATATGACCCAAAAACTGAAATTGTTACCAAATATACCTTACTAATTTATGTGAATATCCTCCAGATTTCAGGGTCTGAAACGTTACAGAAAAAAATTTATAGCGAAAATTTTACAATGACTCAATTCAGGATGATTCCAAAACCCTATCTTACAAAGGTTGTATCTCCGAAAGTATAAGGCCTCAAGAGTTGAAATTTTAACCCAAAGTACCTTGATCCATATAATAAATATCCTCTAAGACGTTCCTTCTGAATCATTATAGAAAAAAAATTATAGTGAAAATTCCAAGGTGTCGCGGATATAGCAATGAAACCCCAAGACCTTGAGTTCTAATACCATATGTTAGGAACCAAATATCAATATAGCATACAAAAACCTAATAATAAGTACTCAATGCCTTGAAAAAGAGAGAAATTTAGATAATAATCCTCTTCTAGGGGACAACCTCCTTATGCCCACATAAATGTCCAAATACAAGATGATTCCAAATGAAAATGTCTCCTTGGTATATATAGGAGACTAGGAGGTATAATTACAACTAATGGACTAATTTAAGCCGAAATAAATAAAATAACATTACTAATGTAATATGCCCCAATTAAGGGGTAATTATCCATTATTTAGGGATTAACACGATGTAATGAATCCCTCCAACGGACAAGAGGCCTTCATCAATGCAGTTAAGTTTGTTACGGCGCGGTCCCAATAGTCTGATGGTGAGTTTTTTTATCATAATTGTTGTTCTAACCATTCAGGAATGTCAATCTAATAGTTATAATGCCTCCAATGGTCATATCAATCCTCCATGGTGAAGTTCCAATATGAGCTACTCTGATATTCCGGCGAAGTTCAAATTCTGGAGACCTTCCATCTGCGAAGTCTTCTCTGGAACTTCCTGTAATTTATCTAAATTTGCTTTCTTCTTGCTAAGATTTCTAGCCTTCTTCCATGTGATCTGCATCTCGAGATTCCTCTTTCCATTATGATTCTTATCTCCTCTTGGCATAGTAACTTCGCATTGTTTGTGATCTTTCTTGTTTCTATGTACTCTTTCTCTTTTAAGACCTTTGATAAGTTGATATTTCTGTGGTCATGCAAGGTTTCTTTCATCTGCAATAATACAGTCTCTGATTGTTTCTTGGCTTGTCTCATAATTTTCTTGTTTCATATTCATCTTTTCAACTTTATCAATCATTCTAAGACAATCCAAAACTTCATGGTCCATAGCTTTACAGCAAAGACAACTAGGTCTTCTACCAGGGCATTCCTTAGCAAGATGTCTCGGTCTTCTGCAACTGTAACAAAGGGTTATTCCTCTCTTTCTCTTAAATGATCCCCAAAATTTCATGTACTGCGCACTGGGATCACAGTAACTAACCTGCAAAAAATTATTTATAGGATCTTGCATCCATTTGTTAGTCCAAACATTCTTTCTATGCATAGGGATAACATACCTTTCATTATTTCTATCAGATATATTCATATCAAATCTTCTTTCTTCTAACTGTTCCCTAGTTTTCAAACTAGGACAAGATTTATCAAACATACCTAGATCCATTCTTACAAAACAAAAAATTTCACTTATCTTACCTTTCTCAGAGAACAAAGCTTCAATGTCTTACCTCTTTTCTTCAGATCATACTTATCTTCTCAACACAGAGCTTCACAAGTAAATAATGTGCATTAAAGAACAGATCTACGCACAAAGCTTTCTTTTCTTCAGTTCCCAGTAATCACAGTTTCGGGGCCTGGCAACGAAACCATTTGTTGGCACAAAGGAAGACCCAGAGTTCAACTCTTCAATAGTGCACCAACAAAACCCTAATTACTTTCCCTTTCAGAAACACCGACGAAGCAGATGAAGTCTCACCCGAGGTAGAGGCAGGGTTGGGTGCAGGACTCAAATGTCTGCAACCTAGCTGGGACACAGATCTGTGATTATACCACTTGAAAAAACACTTAGTAGTTAACATTCATTAGTAATTAACCCTTATTCACATCAGAAATCCAAACCCTAATTACAAAACAACACAGTATTCTACCAGATCTAACACATCTAAGCACTTATCACATGGAAAAAGATCATATCTAGCATTTATTCACGTCATTTAAGCACTAATCTATCATACTAGATTCATCTTAAGCTTAAATTATATACACAAGACAATAACCAGAATGCACAAAGCAACCATAACACAGGGTATACGTGGTTCACCCCAGTGTGGGGCTACATCCACCAACTCTTTGTCTTCTTTATTTTCTTCTGTCAATATCCTTACATGTACAAAGCCTCAGAACCCACTCTGCATAGGACATGAGATTTGCATGCACCTCTCCAGATCCTCCTTCCCCAAGCTAGATTTAAGCACAAAGCCTTCTTACAAGCACTTGCACTTAGCTCTACAAGCCTCAACATACACTATGCATAAAGCCTTTGTAATCACATAGATAGAACTCTAGCACTTAGCATCTTCCCTTTCTCTTCTTTCTCTACATCGCCTAGATATCTATTTATACATTAAAAAATGGGCCCAAACATGAGTAAACCCATGGGCCGACATCCCATACCCGTTACATAAACCCTAATCCCAAAAACTGCCCTAAAAAGGGGACGAGATCCCACGATATCTGCTTCGACTTGTGCTTCGCCTTCGACCAACCTATTGAAGTCCCAAAAGAGGTCAAACATGACCAAGGATCTCCAAAACTTGGTCAAGGGAAACAATATGATCGAAGAGGAAGGCCAGTAAAGTATAATATCGTAAAGGAAGAAAATGATCTTGAAGAAGAAGATGATGCAGAGGAACAGGTCGATGATGTAGCAGATGTGTTGATGAAGAACTTGAAGGAGTTAAACCAAATGTACTAGTAGGATACAATGTCGATCTTGATGATGATATCCATGATGAATATATATTGCTTGAAAATGATATTGATGACGATGTTGATATGGTCAATCCTTTCAACACCTTATATGAACCAGATGATATGGATGTTCAGTTCGACGAAGATGATCAACTAGAATATTAATGAATATATTGAAATGTTGAATTGTATATATAAGGTCAGAAGAGAAGGAAAAGTGGCAAGTGGAAAGGAAAAGATTTGGAGACTGTTGGTATATAATTTGTATGTCTGAGTTTATATCTTTAACTTGACTAACCCAGGGTTCATGTTTATTGGGGTTCCAACAAAGCCTCTAAAACTATAGGCCCTCATGGTAGACCAGAAGGTGACGCAACACACAAAGTGCATTGTGCGGTCTCACCCAAGATAGTCTTAATGGGTGACTGCAATACTCAAGCGTTTGTAATTCAGGATTGAGTGGGGATATGAGAAGTGTGCATTGAGAGTTCTATTTTAACTTATTAATGCAATAAACTATCATTTGTGATGATGCATGGAATATAATCAACTCATTCATTTATTATATCAATAACTACTTTAAAATAGTAAGGAAACACATGCATTCAATCACATAACACAAGTTTTACCGTGGCTCACCGCCTCATGGGCTACGTCCACAAAGATCTGGCTTCTTGGCTCTTGTATTATAGCAGTTCCAAAACTATAATGTCGCATGCTTTACAACTCTTTTCAGTTGGGTCAAGATCTATAGTGAGGTGGACTAGATCACACCAGGCTCCTCCGCCTACGGTCTAACCCTCAATATATACCCTCCTTACTCCTCTCTATCTCAACATCTTACAAAATTTGATCGTATAGAAACATATTACCACTAGATATCAAAACATGACTCCTCCTCTAGACTCTTTATATCTCATATGACTCTGGTCTCTACATATCTCTTTTCTGTCCCCCTATATGAGACCTAGGTATCTATATTTATACATTTATGGCTCTCCATCCATTACAATGTATTGCAAAAACCCTAACCCTAACTTCGTTAGGTCTTCCATGCATGTGCGTGTGTTGTTGTTTATTCCAGTTGTCGCTTTCCTCGTGCATGCCTTCTTTCCCAAAATAGCCTTTCTTTCCACTTTGGCCTGCTTCCAACAAGCCCCCAACACTGACATGTGGCTCGTCCTGAGCCACCTAACCTTTGTGTGATTCTTTGATCTCCCTGGTGATCGCTTGGAAATTCATTGTAATATTTGTTGCTTGTGTTTGAGCCTCCGTGGTCTTCTCCTTGAGTGTGTCCACTACTTGTACTGCAATCTCATTGTTAATCAACTCTGTACACTCTGCCTGGGTCTGTGCCATATATGTCTTGGCTTCCTCTGCCTGTGCAAATGACCTCTGCAACTCACTCCTAGAGAAGTTCCATTCCCGACGCTCCTTTTTCTGCGTCTGCACAGTGGTGAGTTATGTCTGCAATTTCTTCATATCTTGTGCCCCTTTGACGTGCTCTATGATGGACATTATCATCTGCCTCTTCTTGAGGTATTGGATATATGCACTTATCCTTTCTTCTTCCTTGTCCCACTGTTGGACCTGTTGATCCTCTTCCATCTTCATCCATAGTTGTGTTGCTTTGTTGAACAGGTCAACTTCTACGTGAACCTGTCATTCTATCTTCTATATCTGCTTTGTTGCATCTTGCTTCCTTTTCTCCCTTACCTATGGTGGTGTGGTAGGTATGAGCTTCTCGTAGAAATTCTCTATCTCCTGTTGATATTGGTATATAATTTGTATGTCTTAGTTTATATCTTTAACTTGATTGACCCAAGGTTCATGTTTACTGGGGTTCCAACAAAGCCTCTAAAACTATCGGTCCTCCTAGTAGAATAGAAGGCAACGCAGCACACAAAGTGCACTATCCAGTCTCACCCAAGATAGTCTTAATGGGTGACTTCAATACTCAAGCGTTTGCAGTCCAGGATTGAGTGGGGATCTGAGAAGTGTGCGTTGAGAGTTCTATTTTAACTTATTAATGCAATAAACTGTCATTTACGATGATGCATGGAATATAATCAACTCATTCATTTAGAAAATCAATAATTACTTTTAAAAAGTAAGGAAACACATGCATTCAAACACATAACACATGTTTTACCATGGTTCACCCCCTCTTGGGCTATGTCCACAAAGATCTGGCTTCTCAACTCTTTTATTATAGCAGTTCCAAAACTACAGTGTTGCACGCTTTACAACTCTTTTTAGTTGGGTTGAGATCTATATTGAGGTAGACTAGATCGCACCAAGCTCCTATGCCTGCAATCTAAGCCTCGATATCTACCCTCCTTACTCCTCTCTAGCTCAACAGCTTACAAAATTCGGTCATATAGAAACATATTACCACTAGCTATCAAAACATGACTCCTCCTCTAGACTCTCTATATCTCGGATGACGCTGGTCTCTACGTATCCCTTTTCTATCTCCCTCTATGAGACCTAGGTATCTATATTTATACATTTCTAGCTCGTCATCCATTACAATGTATTTCAAAAACCCTAACCCTAACATCGTTAGGTCTTCCATGCATGCACGCATGTTGTTGTTTCTGCCAGCTATCGCTTTTCTTGTGCATGCCTTCTTTCCCAAAATAGCCTTTCTTTTCACTTTGGCCTGCTTCGAACAGGCTCCCAACACTTAACCTTTCCTGAGCCACCTAACCTTTGTGTGCTTCTTTGATCTCCTTGGTGATTGCTTGGAACTTCGTTGTAAGCTTTGTTGCTTGTATTTGAGCCTGCATGGTCTTCTCCTTGAGTGTGTCCACTACCTGTACTGCAATCTCGTCACTAATCAACTCTGCACACTCTTCTTGTGTTTGTACCATATATGTCTTAGCTTCCTCTACCTCTGCAATGACCTCTGCGACTCACTCCTGGAGAGGTTCCATTTGATCCTGGCGCTCCTTTTTCTGCGCCTGCGCAGTGGTGAGTTCTGTCTGCAATTTCTTCATATCTTCTGCCCCTTTGACGCGCTCTGTGATGGACATTATCATCTGCCTCTGCTTTAGGTCTTGTATAGTTGCACTTATCGTTTCTTCTTCCTTATCCCACTATTGTACCTGTTGATCCTCTTCCATCTTCATCCATAGTTGCGTTGCTTTGTCGAATAGGTCGGCCACTGCATGGATCTGCCATTCTATCTCCTATATCTACTTTTTTGCCTCTTGCTTCCTTTTCTCCCTTACCTCTGGTGGCATGGTAGGTGTGATATGATCACGGAGATTCTCGATCTCCTGTTGATATTGGTATATAATTTGTATGTTTGAGTTTATATATTTAACTTGATTGACCTAGGGTTCATGTTTACTGGGGTTCCAACAAAGCCTCTAAAACTATCGGCCCTCCTGGTAGACCAGAAGGAAACGCATCACACAAAGTGCACTACACAATCTCACCTGATATAGTCTTAATGGGTGACTGCAATACTCAAGCGTTTGCAGTCCAGGATTGAGTGGGGATCTGAGAAGTGTGCATTGAGAGTTCTATTTTAACTTATTAATGCAATAAATTGTCATTTACGATGATGCATGGAATATAATCAACTCATTCATTTAGCAGATCAATAATTACTTTAAAATAGTAAGGAAACACATGCATTCAAACACATAACATAGGTTTTACCATGTTTCACCCCCTCCTAGGCTACATCTACAAAGATCTGGCTTCTTGGCTCTTTTATTATAGCAGTTCCAAAACTACAGTGTTGCACGCTTAACAACTCTTTTTAGTTGGATCGAGATCTATAGTGATGCGGACTAGATCGCACAATGCTCCTCCGCCTGTGATCTAACCCTCAATATCTACCTTGTTTACTCCTCTCTAGCTCAACAGCTTAAAAAATTCAGTCGTATAGCAACATATTACCACTAGCTATCAAAATAGGACTCCTCCTCTAGACTCTCTATATCCCGTCCAACTTTGGTCTATACATCTCTCTTTTTTGGCTCCTTCTATGTGACCTAGGTATCTATATTTATATGTTTCTGGCTCATCATCCATTACAATGTATTGCAAAAACCCTAACCTAACGTCATTAGGTATTACATGCATGCGTGTGTGTTGCTCTTTCTTCCAGTTGTCACTTTCCTCGTGAATGCCTTCTTTCAAAAATCATGAAGGTGGGTTACACTTTTGCTTGTTTTATGAATTCTTATGTCATTGAAAACTTTCTCAATTGATTCATCGTGGAACCACTTATGACTAATTACACCTAACTATAAGTAAACATACCTAATGACTACTTCATTACTAACTCAGATGACCAGAACATGATTCTTCATTATCACACTAAGATGATTTTCCCTATATTGTTGGAAACATATGGCACTTTTATCAACCACTTTTTCCAAGTGTGATGCTAAACTCGTCCAAGCATTATAGTGTTTCACATGTCATATACATGGAAATGACTTTGGACATGGTTAAAACTAGCCACCAACATTATCCTACCGCATTATAACGTCGACTATGGTTTGAATATCCGAATATCTGACGACCATCGGGGACAATTCGATAAATTGATTGGGAAAGAGACCATTCAAGGGTCAATTTGAAATCAATAGGGTAGGAGATCCAATTTAGAGAATAGTAATTATATATTAATATGAATATGAATTTGAATATGATATAATACCAAAAAAAAAAATGAAGGGAAAATTTGAATACGAAAAAACTACGAGTATACATCTCATCCATATGGAAAAATTGCAAATTCTTCACAATTTTGAGGGACACTATGAGTTCTTGGTGATTCTTTTTAGGTTGAATAATTCTCGTTTCATTTTCCAAAATCTCATGAACAACATTTTTCAGCCTTATCTTAGAAATTTTGTATTAGTTTTCTTTGATGATATACTTATCTATAGGAATTCATGGGAAGAATGGCTTCAACATGTGGATAAAGTGCTCCAATAGTTGAGAACAATCAATTGTGTGCAAAAATTCCAAATGTGCTTTTAAAAAAAAGAAGTATATTATTTGAATCATATTGCTTCACATGAATGGGTTAAGGTTATAAGGAAAATTAATGGGTAAAGGTTGATCCTCAAAAGGTTCAATATACCAAAAATTGGCATATTCCTAAAAGAATTAAAGCTCTTAAAGGATTCCTTAGTCTTAGATGATAATATAGAAAATTCATTAGGAACTATGCAAGCATGGCAACCCCAATCACATCTTCCTTGAAGAAGAATTCATTTGTGTGGAATGAAGAGGCTACCTTAGAATTCTCAATATTAAAGTAACATGTGGTTTTAGTAAAATGTTCTTAGTAGAATGTGATGCATCATGACAAGGAATTGGGGAAATATTTGGTGTAGGAAGCAAGACCATTGGCTTTTGAAATTAAACAACTCAAGGGAAATAATTTGACTAAATTTATATATGAAAAATAAATGTTAGTTATTATAGATATAATCACATGAATATGCAAACATGTTTTTTCCCGTCATCATAATCATAGGAGGGAAAGGTAATAAGGGTGGTTGTGCACAGATAAGATCTCCCAAATACAAATTTTCTATCTACACCAATTATTCAAACTCATTGTAATCTAGATTAAAATGTACTAAAAATCATATTATTTTCCTTCTACCACCCCTCCAGACATCGCTAGTCCTATTACCCTATATATCCTCTCCTAGGGTTGCATGAACCATTACTCCAAATGCATTGGCCACTTAATCTTAATCAAGCAATTAGTATTTTAAATAAACTATGTTAATGCATTCAAACATCTAATTGATGTATTAATTCATATCCATGAATGAATTATAAGGATCAAGAGGTTGGTGGAAAATGATGGAAGGTGCAGGAGAAGCTAAACTTATAGGCATGTAGCAGGAAGTTCATGTGCTTCTTGTTATTCATTACAAGTGAAGCTATGCATTAATTTAAGTAGCATTACAAATGAAGCTATGGATTGATAAAACACACACCACCATCTAAGGCCAAAATAACTTCATTTTCATAATAGGCCATGCTTTCACGATTTGTATTTGTACTGAAAATAAAAATCAAATGAGATTTTACCCTTTTGTTCCACATGATATTTTTGTTCTCATTGATCTCATCTTAGGATACCTACATTATCTTTTAACAAATGTGTCGCCCCAACCAAACTCCCCACCCAACAATGTCTTCCGCTTGGATCAACCCACCAAAATGTGTCTTAAGGCCAAAAACAGGAGCAATGCCTCATCTCTTCCCCACGGAATAAGTAAAATAACATTAAAAGTAGTGGTATTTCACTTGCAACGAAAACAACTCCAACTTATTCTACACCTCTCAATTCATTTCAAAAAGTCGAACTAGAGTCAAGTTCAACAAGGTATTCTTTCCCCGTTGATTCTACCAAGATCGTTCTCTTGGTTGTGGTTTCACTACATAGTATATAGAGATAGTGGGAATCCCATTAATCCATATATGTGTGTCCTTAATTATATGACAAGGAATTTTGCTACCTTAAGAGAGTCATAGTTACTCCCGTCATTTACCCTCGCTTGGTTGAATTTCTTCACTTTGACATTTAGAGAACTGGGCAGAAATCACATTGCGTCAGCATCCACAGGGACCATTGCAATGCTTTGTTTTAATTAAACATTCAGATTCCCCTTGTCTGTACCAGTTCTGAGTATATTATATATATATATATATATATATATAATTATTATAACAAAACAAAAAATTAAAAATCATAAAAAAAATGAAACATAAATAAAACAAAACACAAAAAATTAAAACCAAAAACATACAACCAATAAACTCAAGCCCATTCATTCCATTGACTAGTAGGAGGCAATGCAAACCCCTATGATAGCGACAGAGGAGAGAGTGAAGGAGGCCAAACCCCACGAGAGCAACAGAGGAGAGAATGAAGGATGCCAAAACCCCACAACAACAATACAGGAGAGAGTGAAGGAGGCCAAAACCCTACGATAGTGATAGAGGAGAGAGTAAAGGAGGCCAAAACCCCGAGACAGCGACATAGGAGAGAGTGGAGGCCAAAACCCCATGACAACAATAGAGGAGAGAGTGAAGGAGGCCCTATCTAGAAAAATTGGACAACGACAAAGGTAGAGGAGGCCCTATTCGGCCAAACCCGACAACGACCATCTCATGGAGTGGAGATGTCGTTGAAATTGGCAATTTCTATGAGTGGTTTAATTTTCATAATAGGTTACAAGGGTTTGCATATGTGGTAATAGTAAACAATAATATGGAAACCTTCATGTGATATGTCTTTATGTATATTATAAATGACCTCATCCCATGGAGAAGTCAAAAAATACCTATAAACCCATCTTAGAAAGCTCTTGATCTTCTCAGGTTGTTGGAGAAACAGAGCCCAACTGTCCTCTAGCACCTTAACATTTTTCGACCACTGTTCCATGTTACTTGTTCCTAGGTAGATCAATTTATATAGCTATTGAAGACTCGGTGATTTTAAATCAAAGGCCTTGAATCTCAACTTGGAATCTGTCAAATGAATGAGTAAACTCCAAGGTGAACTGAGGGTTGCCTCCCTTAAACTTATTGAAGAATTGCAACCATCCGACCCAAGAAAATACACTTGATACCCTGGGATTTTCCATCAAAGCATCAACATTGTTGGACTCATGTCATTTTACATGCCCACCCATGGCTAATGACTACAAAACAATCTCGGGATATTCAAATACTGAGTCTTTCCTTCAAATTGTCACAATGGCTATTTCAAAGACAAAGTTCAAATTTTAACTCATCACGATGATAGTCACATTAATGATGTATTTTTCGAAACGATAATTTATCGCCCAAATGATAACACTACAATCCACAACGAATGTTTTAGAATTGGGATCAATATCATCACCTTCTTAACAATGATATCCATGATGTGTCACTACGGAATTGAATATGACGATTTCAGTTGTTCTGTTTAGACGATCATGTAAAATATCATTAGTTAATGCTTGACATAGTCAAGGTAATCATCATATTTTACTAAGAATGTTTCTCTATTCAAATCCTTTCTTACATTGGATTGGCCCTTTGGGAACTTTGTTGATCTAGCACAAGGCATGAGCCAATCATCCCTTCAATCTTTTAATCTATATGTTAATGGTCATGTATAGTCATGTAGGATTTGTTTGTTATAAAGAGAGAATAAGTGATCCATAAAATAGGGAAATGGTTCACAGAGTGAAAAAGGCCATTGACACACTATACATTGGGCTTTGTAATGAACACTCCATTGTGTCTTAAAGTCTCATATGTAAAAATCTTCAACTGTTGAGTGTGATAACATGGCTAGTAATTGAGTTATACTTTTCAATCTATTCCTTGTCCTAAAATAAAAACTTGGGCTTGTGAAATGTCTTTGAAGATTATTCATGTAGATTTTAGTGTTTTTGTAGCTTGATTATTCCTGTAGTTTTAATATTCATGTAGCTTTTCAATATTAACAATGTTACTCCTACCTTCAATGTATAATATGAATTTCAATCACTTGATGGGAACTTAATGATCAAATTTTATTGGCAACCACTTCATGTATAAGTATAATTAAAGTCATGGTTGGAGGACAAAATTCTACCCAAAGTTGGAATCCAACCTTTATAATATGACCAATTATGCAATGTCAAGACAATAAAAAAAAACGTGGTATTGTAATGGTGAACATGAGTTCATGTTGGAGCTTTAATCCATGTATTTGAGAAGAAAAAACCCAAGTTTTATTCACATCAAATATATATGTAAATCTTGACTGTAGAAGATGTAATGAAAGCCTTAAATTCATCCACAAAATCTACCTTTGTTCCTGGATATTTCACACCATTTATTTGGAAATTGTAGCTTGACTTGTGTTACTTCATAACTATTGATCACTTCCAAACTCAAGTCAACCCAGCCAATTATACTTCTTGTGTGTAGAACTTTACAAGTGTGAAATTCGATTTGCAAAGTGGCCACATAATTTTTTTGAAATTTTACTCTTGTTTCCAATTACTTCTTTTTAATGAAGAAAACCTTACCTTTGAAGACAGAGGTCGCAAGTGAACTTGGAGCACAATTTCAAAGTCAAGTATTTTAACAACATTGTGTTATGGCCTTTGGTAAGGATTTCCAATCTTGTCTTTTACAACATGTTAATAATTATGGACACCATATGAATACTCATAATAGAACTCAAACTCATACATCTGATATAGTAAAAGATTCCGATGTGTAGAGCATGTAAAGATAAAGATTCCAAGATGAAAAGTATGTAAAGATAAAGGTTACAGGGTGCAAAGTATACAATATCCTTATATACTAGTAGAACAAATGAGTGACTTTGATAATAACCTGCAAAAGATCGAGCAAAACCATTGTTGTGTAATCAACAGGAAGGAACTAAAAAATCACATACAATAGTGTTACATTAAGGTAAGTGGAAAAAAAAACCCTAGAGGAAGCAACAATATAACACAAACAACTCCAGCTGGGAGAAAATAGAATTTAGGACTACTTGAAGCTTAACATGTTGTGGAGAAAAAAAAGTTTTGGCCCAAATAAGAATTGGCTCACACAGATAAAGATGTGAAATAGGAAGATAAGAAGAACACAGTGAGGACATACCAGTTGTGTGGAAAAGGAGAGGTGGAGACTGAACAACCTTTCCGACTACATTGTGAGGCATGCAACCACATCATGAAGGGGGGGGAATTAGGGAACCATAGTTAGGGGATAACATTCCAAGAAGACCATGTAGAGGAAACAACCAAAGAAGCGTCAAGCATGATACAAAACAAATACAAGTTGTTGAAATCCAATGTTGTTGGGTAAGGAATCTTACCTGCAAAGAGGAGGTGATCAAGTTCAAATGAGTATTTCAAAACTTCTTTGTAGCACACTATGGTTCTTGCTTCCTTCTTGCATTTATTTATTATTCCATTTGTATGATATTGAATTGTTTCATTGGATATAAGACTTTTCGTCTCATAGGTTAATTGGTCTCATGGATATTGTGCTTCAATTTGAGTTGTTCTAATGCTACAAGGATAAATTCTTACGATATGAAGACTATTGCATTAATTTGAGTTGTTTTAATATGTATTTGAAAAAATTAAATTTCATATTCATAAGAAAACAAATATGTTTACCGAATAGCTTCAACACATTTGTTCTGCCTATTATACGAGAAGGATAGCCTCCTTATTTGAAAATATCCAGTTCATAGGCATAACAAATGTCGTGGTTTTGGATTATGGGTAGAAAAAGGAAAAGAAGCACACATCAATACATAATTGAAAATTCCTCTATGGTTTGTAATATGTAAGAGACCTTACATACTAGAGTCGTTGAGTGGAGTAGTGGGTCTAGGAGTGATATTGTAATAATAGTTGGCTTGGCTTAGACCATTATTAGCCAACAAGTTTGGAGTGTGGGAGGATGGAATTTGAAACATGCATTCCATGCTTTCAGCTAGTCTCACCAGAAACATGACGAAAAGGAAGGGGGGAATTTATGCTTGAGTTACACATTCCATATTCAACAACTGTTGCTAGAAACATGACCAAAAGGAAGGGGGGTTTTATTCTTGAAACTATCGAAAATAAGGACTGATAATATGATGTTTCTTGTGGTCATTATTTTGTTTATGGACCAAAAATTGGTTTCTTGGGAAATGGCCATGTTTCTACTTGTTTTTTATTGCACATTTTTTCCTTTGAGAAACAACCAATAGAATTGGAACAAAAAAAATATCCAAAGAGAATGAAAGTGGGGAAGAGACAAATCCTAAAAGTAGACTACTTAACGCTAAAAAAATTGTGTTTCATATGTCTTTTCTTACAAAACTGAGCTATAAAATTAAGAAGAAACTTTACACTCAAATTCCTTTGGAACCTAGAGGTTGGAATAGTGGTTAGGCCGCCCTAACTTTATGTTATGACGTTGACCCCTTCTCCTAAAAGGTAAGCCACCCTCCTTATATTATGATGTTATGAGGTCTTATGTTATGTCATGTGGTCTTATGTTATGTCATTGTGGTCTTATGTTATGACGTTGAATCTTATTTGGGTCACCCTAAAGTCCAATGAAAAAATAGAAGGTGGGAACCTTCTAGAGGCCATTGAAAGTCTATAAATAAGGGTCTAGCCTTGATTTTGAGGTGTATCAAAGTGTCATTTTTTCTCTGATTTTTGGCAGCCTATATTTTGGGGTTTTTTATGCTCTTGTGAAGGTGACATCTTGGTTTGTTAGGCCTCTTATGTTGGTGTATTCTCTTGTTGGGGTTTCTCCTTGTCTCTTCTTATATCTTGTTGTCCCTCTTTTCTAGAATCCTTCTCTCTCTTAGGTATGCCTATGCCCTCAGGTAAGGGCCATTTTTGTCCTATGTTCCAAAGAATTGATTTTAGTGGTAATATAATCCATTGATTTTAACACTCAAACACCATATTCCATGTGTGAAATATGACTGAGAGGAATCAAGTAGTTGCATTGATTTCAATATGATAGATGGCTACATTGATTTCAGTTATGATATGGTGCAAAATGATTCATTGCATTGATTTAAGAAACAATATAGAGAAAATTAATTAGGTGCATTGCAATATAGCTCGTGTCATTGGTTCACCTTGATCAAATGTTACTTCATCCTTGAGTCTCAATATATACTTATCCTCCCTTTGTATTTAATGGATATTATACATTATTCAGTAATTGTTTCACTCATTCGACAGATTGCGGGTACAACCAAACAAGTATTTGTCAGATATGTCTTCATCGAGCGAGAGAAGTTCAGGTAGAGTGTAGGAAAGTAAGAGATCTAGTACGCCTAACAAACGGAGACCAACTAGAGGTGATAAGATCATAAGAAAATTCCATAGACACGTGGATTTTTTTCTTACTGAAGGGGGGTCGTGTTCTTATGATGTTGAGAGAATAGACAACATCAAGGTTCTCTTGAGGTACAAACATCTAGTGAAACAATGGGTACCCAAGGACCTTCCTCAAGTAAACATTGTTTTTTTTCTATACGAGAGGATATATCACATTGTTCCATCATTGTTAAATGGCTTGGAGATATTTTCCATGGATGGAATAAAGGTTTGTGACGACGGAATAGCTGAATTGACGGAGTATGTTGGGCCTTGTGACAACTACATATATTGGATGAAGCTAGTCCAATATACGCGAGGTATGCGGAGATATGGAGTGGTTGCAAATTATATATAGCTAAGAGACAACAATATAAATGGAGTGTCTATGTATATTGACGGAAGGCCAAAGGCATCAGGAAATATTGCAGGGTTTATAAATAGTACATGACCCGAGACAACAAATAAGAAACCCACTTGCATATTTAAGGGGCGTGAAGGAAACCGTGTATTCGTATGCACAATAAAATCAATAGTTGCAGAGGAGGAGTTGTTGATTGATTACAACTTGAATCAAATATGTGGTGCAGTTTGTAAATTTGGATTGGACATGTTTGTAAATTTATCGTTGTTCATTATGTTCTAGTCACCATATAATGCACATCATACTCTTTGTGTTTGCATGAGTCAATTCATTTGTTATGTATTTTTACCACCTAATTCTTGGCAGGTTGATCGTAGAAAAGCACCATCCCCCTCAGAACAGGTAAATTACAACCAATCAATAATTTGAAATCTATTCCCTTTACTTATCATGATGTGATGTGGTGCAGTTTAATCTAAATTTGGATTGATTTTCCTCAGTATAATGCACATCATACTCTTAGTGTTTACATGAGTCATTTCATTTGTTATGGATTTCTAACACCTAATTCTTGGCAGGTTGATCGTGCAAAAGCACCAGACCCCTCAAAACAGGTAAATTACAGCCAATGCACTTCAATATAATGCACATCATACTATGAGAGTTTGCATGAGTCATTTCATTTGTTATGGATTTATAACACCTAATTCTTGGCAGGATGGTCATAGAAAATCTCCATCCCCACCAGAAGCATATGATTAACATTCTCGAATTACATTTAACATGAAATTTATTATTTGTTTATATAGTTTAAAATAACTTTTCTTTGTTGAAATATGTAGTTTGTGGGCCATGGTTGTGATGATTGAGTTGATGAGTACTTGTTCGATGACCCCAACCCAATAGTAACAATTAAGAGGCTCATCAGTAAAGTGAACAAAGAAATGGTTCGCTTGATTCTCAGTAAAGATCAAACTCCAGATACTAAAGAAAGGATCAACCAGTTGAGGGAAGAGCTTCAAAAATATAGGGTGATAACCATATTTTAAAGTGATTTTTTTGTCATAAGTTCAATTATGAATGTTTGTTTATAAATTTTACATTATATAATCAAAAAAACATTTTCTTTCTTATATTGGATTTTTTGGAACCTCACGGCATGCATCAGTCGGCTCCTCAACAAGATGTTGGTAGTAGTGATGTTGCAGAGACAGTACCACAGTGTCTGGTCAGCATGAGCTAGCATATACTGGCGAGGCTATTGACTACTCCACCTTCGACTAATCCTAGTCAAAATACTCAGACTAGGTCCACACCTATAACTGGGGACCGTGAGCACACACCCCTTCAGGAGGTGACAGAGCCATGCACAGGATGATACTAGAGGTGCCCCTATTGATGACACTATGAGTTCATTTACTGGATCATCACACATTATCAGCACAGGGACAATTCCATGCACTTTTTTGGTGAATGAGAAAGGAGTTGCAATAAAAATACTAAAAATTCTAGGTGTTTTTTTATTGTTTTAACCATTTCCTGTTGCCTATCTCGAGCATATATCATCTTATATATTATTATTTTATAATTAATGATCATATATTTTTGCATGTAAAAAACAACTTGTTCTATAAACACATGCATGACCAATCGTTGGAAATTTTTTAGCCCACATTACGCAAAAGGTGTAATTCTCGAAGTCCTAACCTCAAAAAATAAATCATGGACTACCTTGAAGGTATGTTCGGGGTAGATACCTTCAACAAAAGTGAGTTATCCAAAGTGGTGGTTCTATATTTAAAATATGCACGAGACATGTATAGGGTTAACTTGAAAAATAACCCTAGGTATGAGCATCCACCCATGATTCCTGTGAGGGAATGGAAGGCCTTCATTGAAGACACAAAGGAGAAGAGAATGAGAAAAGAAGGAATAACTCCACCTAGTCCAGGAAGGTAAATTACAATTTCAATTCAATACTTTTAGCTTTCTTTAGTTTTAAATACAATTGTGGTATATGGCATACTTGAAATTTTTCATAGGAACCCTGACACTTCGAAAGCCACCAAGGCAAGGGTTGAGAAACATGGGCAACACAAACTAGGCCAAGGTGGTTATTCGAAGTTATAATCACAAATTGTAAGTAATCAAACATCTTAACAATATTATTTGGTATATCGCCTTCCAGGTTTCTGGTAATTCATGGGCCAACCAATAACAAAAATCAATACTCTTATGCAATGTAGGGGGACGATTTTGTAACCGAAGCCACTGACGAAGACCTTCGGCTTGGTTACAAGTTTGGATACCAAGCTGTTGTTGATCACCAAAAAATCTTGGGACAGTCGCCAAGATGTAGTTTGCAGGACATGGTAAAGTATAAAAATCAAACCACAATAACATTTCATTACTTTCAAAATACATTCTCGTTTGACATCGTCCAAAAATTTTATATGTTTCTATGTTATTAGCAGGGGAGAAGCAACATTAGCGAGCCCATGAATAGTACTACACATTAGTTCGTTGATAGTAGAGAGAAACTACAGGATGGTGCTTCCTTGTAGCCCCATGACAGTGAGGTGCATCCTCCTGACATAATTGGGTCAGTGCAGCCCCATGATGTTGTTGCACATGAGAGCCACGATGGTAATATGGTTGTATATTAATCATATATGACTTAATAATTTTGTACTTATGAATTTTGAGTTTCTATATTTTTTACTTATTCATTTATGATTGTCTACTTATAAATTGTGTGGTTTCAATGGCAGAGTTGCACGACATACATCAGGATCCTCTACCAGAAGAGGAGCACAGGGAAAGTAAATTATTACATTCCAAACGTATTTTTTCTTATTAATGAACTAATTCAATAGTATTCAATAACTTGTCCTATAAATTTAATATGTTTAGCCATTGTAAGTGATGACCCCCAAACGACACCTCAACACCGTGAGTACTTGGCAAGGAATACAATGTGTGCAAGAACGCAAGGACAATCAACAACAAAAGAGCACCCATTAGAAAAAGATGCAGATATTGATGTAGCACTTAGGAAATTAGCAGCAGGTTGTGCAAAGAGACAAAAAAAAAACACAATGATGTATAATATTATAAGACCGATGGGAAACTTCTCGTGCATGGCTGTGATTTCTTTTGTCCCTCTCCTTCACTTGTGGTTAAACTTCGCTCCTTCATGTTCCTAGTCTGACCCTTCCCCCCTCCCCTTCCCCAGCGGTCTACCCCTTCCCTCCCGACCATGGAAGACCTCCCGGTCATCGCGCATTTCACTGACGGCATGGAGACCATTATGACAGATGTCGTGGCAGCAGATTTCTTGGAATATGGAGGACCACCCAAAAAACTGGAGAACTCTGGTGACTTCCTTTCCAGTCCTCCCCAGGCCAAACCCTTTTCCTCCCCGCTACCTACTCTTCTAGTTGGATTGTTGTTCGGAGATTTTCCAAAACCGTGGGTGACCAAGCCCATAAGAACTCTTTCCTGTGCTCTCCCCCCACTAATTCCACCTCACGATAATAACCTAGAGTGGGTAAAATCCATAATAGGAGGTCTCACTTCTCTGGAACTCACCCGCCTGGGCCACCCCTCTAGCGAAGGTATCGACCCCCGGGTCTCTTCTGAGTCAGGACCATCTACGGTCCCTTTCTCCTCTTGCAAGGGTTTTATCTCTGCTCGGCTGGAACCAAATGAGTATAGTTTTTTTGAACAGTCTTTCTCCACCATAGAACACACAAAGAAACGCTTAAATACTTCGAAAGGAGCTGTCAAATTCAGAGAAACAGGGCCTAGGTTGAAAAGGAAAATCTTAAAGAACAAATGGAAAATTGGAAACCTAGCTCTCAGTGAAGACATGAAGTTCAGCCAGGTCACACTTATGGCAAGCCAAACAATTTTTGGGAGAGTGAATGGCAGGGTCTTTGTGGTAAAAACCATCTGATATTGGATGCATGATGCTTGGTAGGCCAAGCTCGGATACTCACCGGAACTAGTGGAATTAAACAGGAATTGGTATTTCGTCACCTTATAGAACAGTGAACACTCCAAATGGGTACTAAGTAAAGCAAGGAGTATCAACAACTCTTCGATTCTTCTCAAACCATGGAATCCACTTTTTGACACAAGTACAAAATGCCTTGACAAAATTATGGTCTGGGTAATACTACCAGCACTTCCTTTCCATCTATGGTCTTTTGAGTACTTCAAAAAAAATGGGAATTTCTTAGGAGATTTCTTGGATACGGATATGTCATATGAAGAAACGAAACAAAGGAAGGTTGTAAGAATTCTGGTTAATTTGAATGTTAGGGAAGGTCTGGGGGAAGAGATGGATCTCACCTGGGGAGACTACACATATGCCCAAAAATTGGACTATGAGAACATTCCTTTCAGATGTCGAATATGTCATCAGTATGGACATTTTATTAAAAATTGCAAGCTTCATCTAAGAATCAGAGGAACGGTATATGGGAGGAAAAAAGATTCAAAAAAGAATGGTGTCTCTTCAGTTCCTGATCCCTACTTACAAAAGGAGCAGGGTTTTCAAATAGAATTCCTCACCGAAGTTTTGGCTGAAGATTTGATCTAACCCTGTACAGAGATGGCTACCAGGTGCTCGATCCAGAAAGTTCTAGTCCAAACAGAAGACTCTTCCTTCCTAGTCACGGGTACCTCCTCTAACCCTACCCCCTCTATTATTGTTTTAATAAATAATTTGTCTATTAAAATTCTTGAGTGGCTACTCTCACCAACCCTTCCCCCATTCCCTCCCTTGTTTTCTCTTCAACCCCCCTTTCCACCTCCTTCCTTGCCCCCTCATTGCCCATCCCTTTCCCTAGCCTCCTCTTCCTTCCTCCTCCCCCTGGTACAACCAGATTCTTCTCCTACCCTGCCTCGGATGATTCCACTACCTATTCAACAGACACCTCCACAAGAAGATATTTCTTAAGATCACAGAACAGAGAACACACAGGAGGTTTAGCATTGGACCTGACTCCAACAGAAAAAACTGGCAGAGGCAAGAAATCTTTCTTCTCAAAATCACAGAAGAGAGCCAGAATTGACTTATTAACAGGGAAAAAGGTCTCTATTGAAAGGGCGCTTAGAGCAAGGAAAACCTTGGGAAAGGGGCCTTGATGAAGTGTTGTTCCTTCAATTGTAGGGGTTTGGTTGGTCCCCTCAAAAAAACAACCCTAAAAAGGATGATTCTCACAGAACATCTGGATGTACTTCTCCTTCAAGAAACCTTGGGGGAAGGGGTGGAAGTTGAAAACAGACTCTCTTTTATTTTACTAGACTGGAGCTTCATTACCTTGGACTATATTGGGAGATCTAGAGGACAAGCTATCGGATGGAATTGTTGCACTATAAAAGTCCTCAACCATTGGGTTTTTGAATATGGACTTGGGATCACAGTCTTCTCAAAATAACTTGAAGACCCCCTCAATATTGTAAACATCTATGGCCCTTATCATAACAGAGGCCCTTACTGGGACATTGTCTTCAACAAGTCCTTCCTAAAAAAAAATCACTTAATCATGGGAGGAGACTTAAATTTCTCTTTAGGCATTAAAGAAGTTTATGGATCCCATGCGATATCGGACCCCCTCTCAACCTACTTTACACAAAAACTGGATGAATACAATCTTCTAGATATTGACTCGGTTAAATTCAAACCAACTTGGAGAAACAACAGAGTGGGAGAAGACAACATTGCAAAAAGACTGGATCGTTTTTTGATAAAGGATACACTTCTTGAAAAATCCTTTCAACTGAAACAATGGGTAGGACATGGGGAAATCTCGGATCATTACCTAATTTTCCTTGAACTAAGAACTGGATTGGATAAGCCACCCAATCCTTTCAAATTCAATAGAACTTGGCTCAGTGATGAAACTTTTTTAAAGTTGGTTAAGGAAAATTGGCAATACTATAATCCAGGAAGCAATGAGACGGCAGGTCTACACTTTGTAAAAAACCTAAACATTATCAAAGAGAAGACGAAGACCTGGGCACATCAGAAAATGTTAAAAGAGGATATGGAATGGAGGGAACTAGAATCAAAATTAAACCTTATTTCGGAAGAACGGGGTGGAGGATTTGATACAACAAATGCCAAACTAAGTCTGCTAAAATTGTAAGAAAGGAGAAACAGACTACTAAAGGAAAAAGAAGATACATGGAGATTAAAAAGCAGAGCACAAAATTCTTCCAAGCATATGCAAAAGGCAGAAGGTGCATAAACTCAATTTGGCAGTTAAAGGATCAAGACAGAAAAAAGGAACATACCTTTGAAGGAATGGCGAAAATTGGAAAAAAGTTCTTCCAGGATCTCTACAAAGCAGAAAACAAGGCCACTATTAAAGAAGTGATTCAAATGGTACAGTAATTTTTGGGCTTTACTAGTGAGGAAGATAATAGAATGCTTATGGAAAAGGTAACACTAGAAGAACTTAAGGCTATATTGAATAGTTTTCAAAAGGACAAAAGCCCAAAACCAGATGGATGGACAATTGAGTTCTTCATGGGCTTCTTTGATTCTATTGGACAAGATATACTAAGCCTAGTTGAAGAGACAAGGCTTACTGGAAAAATGCCTTTAAGTTTAAACTCAACCTTCATTGCCTTTACTCCAAAGAAGGACAACCCGGACACCCTGGATGACTTCAGACCTATCTCCCTGTGCAATTGCATCTACAATATCATCTCCAAAGTCATAGCCAAAAGACTTAAGACTGTACTTTCTAACAAAGTCTCCTTGGAACAATTTGGATTCATAGAGGGCAGGCAGATTCATGAATAAATTGGAGTGGCACAGGAAGCCCTACACAGCATAAAGACCAGGAAGCTAAAGAGTGTGGTTCTTAAAATCGATCTTTCCAAAGCCTATGATAGGGTAAGTTGGCTCTATTTACAATTGCTATTAATGCATATAGGATTTACAGTTCCATTTATCAGATGGATCATGTGTTGTATTACAACTGTAACTTTCTCAGTCCTCATAAATGGGTCAGCCACGGACTTTTTTAGATCTGAAAGAGGCTTAAGACAAGGCTGTCCACTTTCCCCTCTTATGTTTCTTCTTGTTGTTGAAGGATTAAGCAGGGCTATAGCAGTAGAAAAATGATCTGGGTCTTTTCCAGGCATCAATATTTCCAATACTCTTCATGTAACCCACCTTCTCTTTGTAGACGACATCCTCGTCTTCTCTGTGGGAACTAGAGGGGAAGATGACAATCTAAATAACACTCTGAAACTCTTCTCCAAAGCTACAGGAATGATAATAAACAAAGGAAATTCTAATCTCAACACCTTTTGTCTCTCAGAAATGGAAAAAAGTCGATACAAACTTCTCTTCCCTTTTGAAGAGAAAATGATTGATGAAGGACTCAAGTACTTGGGATTCACTTTGAAACCAAATGATTACAGAAAGGAGGATTGGTCTTGGATACTGAAGAAATTATAAAAAAGGTTAAGTTCATGGAGCCATAAATGGCTTTCTAGAGCTGGCAGATTGGTACTAGTAAAATCAGTTTTGGAAGCCATCCCAGTCTTTTGGATGTCTCTGTCTTGGATCCCAAAAGGAACTTTGGAGGTAGCTATAAAACTCTCTTTCAAATTTCTATGGAGTGGAAATAAAGATACAAATGTGACTCCTTGGGTAAGATGGAAAAGGATTGCAGCCCCAAAATCTTTAAGTGTTTGGGGCCTAAAAAATATACATGTTTTCTCCAAAGCCTTAGTTGCTAAAGGGGGTTGGTGCCTTCTTTCTACAAATAGTCTCTGGACAAAGGTTGTCATAAAAAAATACATTGAACCAGACACCTTGGAGTCTTGGATCAGAAGAACTCAGAAAAATATCATAGGTGCCTCAACGATTTGGAAGGCAGTGATAAAATCTTTCCCTGTAATAGAAGGTGGTCTTGTTTGGAAGGTAGGAAACGGACTCTGAGTAAGGCTAGGGATTGATCCTTGGACAGGAATCGAAGGAAAACACTTACTCTCAGATCATCTACTAGCCACTTTAAAGCAAAAAGGATTGAACTCCTTAAACTCACTTGCTAACCAAACCTCCACTACCCTTTGGGCTCAAGGGTGGAAATTGCCTCTACTCTTAATTTAAACATCGATGATTCAGCATAATTGGATAATTACTGAAATGCCCTTTTTCGTTCACAAATCAGGATAAGAGAACAAGAAGATGAACTGGTTTGGGACAAAAATGAGTCTGGTATCTACACTCCAAACTCAAAGGAAGGATATTCACAACTAATGAAAGAACTCTCAAAAGTTGAACCAGTCTAGTGGTGGAAAAATATTTGGAAGATCAATGGTCCTTCCAAGGAAAAACTCTTCTGGTGGTGTGTGCTTTCAAATAAATCCCCAACTTGGGATATTTTACAAAAAAGAAATTTTGTCGAACCAAGCAGATGCCGATTGTGCAAGACAGAGAGAGAAATGGCACAACATCTCTTTCTTGAATGCACTTATCTAAAATTGGTCTGGGAAAGAGTTTCATGCACTCTAAAATTCCCTTTTCAGTGGGAAGGTCACACCTTGGAACAAGCCTGGAAGAACTGGTGGGAAAACTCCTCTTACAAAACATACAGATTACTCCCTTTACTGATCACTTGGGGAGTATGGCTAGCAAGAAGTGAAGCCATCTTCAAAGAGGCGACTATTTCTCATGAGAAAACCTCACTAAACAGTCTGTCAATTTTCTCTTCCTTTCCTTCAAAAGAAAGATCAAAGAACAGAGTAATAAAAGAAGTATACATAGAAAAATCTACACCTTGGGAATTTTTTGACAGAGCTTCCCAACACTACACATGTGGAGGAGAAGGCTTACTATACTTCTTAGACACACACTACTTCACTTTATCTTCTGGATTTGGAAATGGAACTAATAATTATGTGGAATTAATGAGCCTCAAACTTCTCATGGTTTTTGCCCTTGAAAAAGACTGCAAAAAGTTATCAGTTTTTGGAGACTCAAAAAATGAAATAAAATGGATAAATGGAACTCAAAGATGCAATAATATCAGACTTGCCAATATTGTGGAAGACATAAAATCACTGCAAAAAAAAATTGACTTATTTTCCTGTCAACGTGTCTACAGGGAAAGGAATAAAGAAGCAGACGGGGCTTCAAAAAATGGAACATACATGGAGATGGTCCACTGAAAGATCACAGAGTTCATAAATGAACAAACACAAGAACAACAGAGAACTTTTTTGTAAATGAATGTAAACTCTAAAAATTTTACAAGATTTTGGATATAAAATCTATGAAGGATACTATGCAAACTGAGGACTGTAGTCAGTACACTGTAGCATTACAGATTTTTTGGGAATGACTATGTAAAATCCCAGGGGATGAAGAAGAAAGAACCACTTGATATGAAGTATGTAGACATACTATATCACAAGAATACACCAGAAGGTGTATCTACAAAATGTAATTTTGATTATCATAATGAAAATTACGCTTTTTTCTGAGGAAAAAAATATTATAAGACCGATCACTGATAAAAATGTGTTTTTGACATATGCCTCTCAATAAGGTCTTTCATACTTTTTTGTGATTTCCCTTTGAATGAGATCTTGATAAATTTACTTTTCTGTGACAATTTTGAATATTTTTAATGCATATTATCTAGTAGATAGATTGGGTATTGGGGACATGAGAGTGATGTTAGGGGGGGAAGGGGCCTTAAGAGCTTCCACCTTCACGTGGTTGGCCATGTTTATTACAGAATAAATTAGGAATCAAATAATCTTGGACCAGACCTCCCTCGGTCCACAGAAGCAGCAGCAAAGCCAATGTTGACTTCGTTGTTGCTCTGTCAGATCGAGGGAGGTTTGTTGCAAGATTAGACACTCCAATAAATTATTATTAAAACCAAGAGGAGCCCATTCAGGAGTTCTTTCTAGTTCTATAACAATCATGTTTGTAGTTTGTTCTCGGTGAGTAAGTTGATGTTTGAATCTAGGATGATGAGGGGCTACTCCAAAAAGAAGGTTGATAAGGTGCTTGTAAGCATTGTTAAGGTATGTTCTAACATTCTCGTAATAGTGCATCTTAGAGTATACTAAATAATTGCAGTTGAATAATTTTTTTGAAATATATATTTTATTTTATTTCTAGTTTAATGCATCTGTGGTTTATTCATGTCTTTGATGGTTTACTGAAAGAGATTATTGTGTTTGCGGGTAACTTTCAAACTCTATGTGATATTCATGGTACATTTGTTCGGTGTATGCAACTAAAAAAATGTGTTGACATCATAACGCCCTGATATTCAGCTCTAATGATGACACAACAAATCTAATCAACCAAGTTCACCATGGTATCTAGATAAGTGATAACCATACTTCTAAATTTATTATTCTCCTAGTCTTTTCCATATAAAAACATGAAAAGCTTTTTGAAAATTTGTAATTTAATTATGTGTGTTTAATCAAAGTTATGTTTTCTAATATACTTGTAGCTAATATGTGAAAGTGAATCAAATAGAAAAGAATAAGTTTATGGGAAATTTCATCATTTTTTTAAGATGTCAATAGTTCATGCAATATTCTTTTAACTAGAAAGAGAATTCTTGACTTTTTTATGATTGAATAAAAATCTAAAAAGTGCTCCTACTAGAATCTGTTTTCACTCTTTTGCACCATGCACCAATAATAAAACTAGATGAATGGACAACGAGAGTTCAATGTTCCCATTTGATGTTAACCACCTCCCAAATTCCTAGCTATTTAAATTTTCCATAAGATCTATTTTGGCATGGATATCCATGTGCTTTCTAGTATTTTATTATTGGTTAGGGAATTTCCATATTATTTTTTCTAGGAGAGAATCATTTTCCTCTATTCATGTAGGGTGTAAACATGTGTCTTAATATTCTCTACAGCATCAATGATATCATGCCAGGTGAATTTTCATTAGAAAAATTGATGGAGAGATGTGTCCTTAGTACAATGACATGGAATACATACTATTGACCCTTGAATACCACTCTTTTGAAAATTATTCATTGTAATAATCTAATTTTGCACCATGTGTTAGCAGAAAAACTAATCTTAGGGAGGCAATCTCACCTCAAGAGACTTTTCCAGAAATTAGATTTGGGAGAAAGGATTTAACTAGGTATAATGCATTCATAACATTTATTATCAGTCCATGATTCCCCACTTATCCCCGTACTCTTGTGTTTTTTGTGAACTAATTAGTTAGGGTTTCTCCTTGGAGAATACTAAAGAAAATGAACATGATTTATTTTGATTTAGAATGGACAATTTGTTGACATAGACAAATGCCTATTGTAAAATTTAAGGAATTCTTCCCAAATATAGGGCCCAAATAGACATTTTTTTTAGGATGGTAAGCTCCTTCCTTATATTGGTCCAACTACCAATAGAAAATGAGTGTGACTTCTTAGTATCTAAAATCCTAAATGCAGTCCTAAACTAACTACTAGCTAGGGTTTAAAAACAAAGTTTGAACATGAGAAAATTAAGATTACATCCATTAGATACAAAAAAGTAGTTCACTATAATCTAATAGTTGAAATATTATTACCAACAAGTTATTAAAATTATCTTATCCTTCAATATAATAACTAGCAATAATCCCACATTCATAGTTAGCCACAAATAGAAAGCAACAACAAGAGATAATCACTATCTACATGAGAATAGTCTGCTTAAAAATAAAAACATCTTATCACCATTCTATCATAATCATAAAAGAAAATAGTTCCATACTCACGTACACCAGAATGAGTCTCCAAAAGTGGCTAGCCTTGGGTTAATTAAAATTGAAATATAGTTTACAATATTCCAAATGAATCCCTTTCTCATTTGATTTAAATCATTTATACACAATTATATGGATACCAATCACTTTGGTTCCCCTTCTCAACAATTTAGATTCAAAATTGGGTCACTTAAAACTTGGCCTTGATTATTCAAATTCTCCTTAGGCTCACATGGTTCATTAGCTTGTTTTCTTG
>ML785882.1:246206-257477 GCA_009831015.1 Picea engelmannii
TGGAGTATTGTATATTCCTCTTGGAGGTTTATCCCTCCCTTTACATTTGGAAGCTGTAGCTACCTTTGGAAGTCATTACTTCCCTTGAACAAAAACTATTGATTATTTCTCATATATTGTGCATGGTGTATTGTGGTGTATTGTGGTTTATTGGTGTAACTCTTATACTATTGTTCATTTCTCATTGGATATAATTGAATGGTTTAAGTATAAGTTGAAAAAGGTTTTTAAATTGTACTTGATATTGATTCACCCCACTCGCAGTATCAACATAGGACAGCAATATCCACAGCAGTAGCATTATGATATACATGACATCCTGTAGAGATAACAAGAGGAGAGACCTTGTCAGGAAGAGCTACCCTTTTTAGAAACAAAGGGGGAGAACAGTCAGAGGCAGAGAGAGCAGACTGTTGAGAGTTGGATACCTTGGAAAGTGGTCCCCATGTGCTTATGAGTCTCTAAGCACAAAGGGGGAAGACTATTACCCTTGTACTTTACTTTATGATTCTAATTTCACTTTGACTTAGGAGTTTTAAGTCAAAAGTGAAATATGTCACTTAAGTCATAAAGTGACAATTAATTCACAATGTGGGTGAATTAATAGACATAAAGCAACTAAGGAAAGTGGCTTTCCTTAGTGAGATTATTGGAGTTGATCTCACCCAATGATTAGACTTGGCTAGATCTAATCTAGGCCATTGATCTTTTAGGGTTGGCATGAGGAGGCTAAAGTGAGGGTAAAGGGATTTTGGAGACTCATTCTTCACTTGAGACTTTTGGAGAAGAGAAGGAGGGCACACATATTGAGGAGGAGAGGGGCGCACTTCATGAGGGTTTGAGAAAAACCCTTGAGAGATTGAGGAGGAGCTTGAGTTAGCTTGGAGATTGCATGGAGAGGTTATCCATGGAGTCTTAGCTTTCCTTTCTTTGTCAGAAGCATGCATATGGAGGAGGGGCGCATCTTGAGGAGGAGGGGCACATTTATTATCCTTCAGTTGCTCACTGGGAGAGGAGGACTTGTGAGATCAGGATGAGATCTGATGCATTGGGAGAGGAGAGCTTGGGTGCTAGTTTCTGTGGAGAGAGACTTTTAGTTTCAGGTTCAGTTTATTTAGTGTGATCATTTCTGCTTGGAGGGGGGTGCATGAGTTGAGAGGACTGGCAGCTACCTAGTAGCAGATCTGCTTGGAGGATTCGAGCTCTGACAGTTTCTATGGAGAGGCAGCACAGAAGAGGACATTCTTGTGGAGGGATTTCTTCATTGGGCAACAGATGAGCTTGGGTGCCTCAGTTCAGTACAGAGGGCAACAAAGGGAGAGGGTGCACCACTGTTTGGGCACTTCTTTCTCTGGATCTTGTGGCAAGGCTTGTGAGGAGATTTCTATGTATACAGGTTCCATTGTATTTCATTACTTGTTGTATCTCTTGCTTTAATCACAATTATATAGACATATATCCCAAACTGGTGTTCCCCGGGGGGGGAGGTTATCCAGGGTCATGTTGACCAAAAATACCTGTGTCAAATTTATGCATGTTTAGAAGTGTAGATCAGCATTTTAAAGCTCAATATCTAGAGGTAGTGTTATGTGTTTTAAGTTATATTGCATGTGCTAACATTGAGAAAAGAAAACACTTGCAAGGGCACCTTAAAAGATCACTTAACCTATAAAACATTGAGCAGAAAGTGGGATGACTGTTTGTTGTCCTAAAACAGCAAAAGAAGACAGCCATACAGTTGAAACTTAGAGCCATACTAAGGTCAAGGACAGACCTTAGATGGCAACCTCATAGGACCTCGGAATTTCTACACAGACTAACAGGGGGAGTTATTCAGTTATGGCACCCAGAGCATGATTGTAGGGGGGGTTACAGGAGTTCAGATATTAATCAGTAGCATATAAACAGATAGATCATAGGAGGATAAATCATGTGCCATTGATTTCAAATGGGGAGAGTAACTTCAGAGGAGAGAAGAATCATCATAGGGGGAGATTGTGTATGAAGTTGGTGTGTTTGCATCAATGACAAAGGGGGAGATTGTAGGACATGGTGTCATTAATGTGTTGTCATTGAAGTCAAACAGTATAACAGTATGCAGAGTTCATGTCAAATAAATATATGAAGTATGACAGTACGCAGAGATTAAAAATCTCAGGAGGGTTAGCGACTGAATATCAGAAGCTCATAAGAGATGACGCACATGAAAATCGCAAGGGAAAGTGCGATATCAACAGCAGGGATGGATTGCGGAGAGAAAAAGGAGAATTAAATAGCGTGTTATTCCTAATCTTGCAATTAGTCTAGACCATCAGATTACAAGAGAAGGATCATTGGAAGACTAGTCAACGATCATATCAAATCAGGATCATTGGATACGCAAGCACCAGATCAACGACATGAATTGATTGTGGAGCACGAAGGGAGAATTAAACTATATGTTATTTCCAATCCCACAATTATTCTAGATCGTCAGATCTCATTGATTCAAATATCAACGACTGTGGTTGACTCACCAACAATCGCACAACTTCAATTGCGGAGTTTGGGCAATGAATTAAACCACTCGCAAGTTATGGTTCTATAATCCACATCGACCGTTGGATCAAGTTAAGTGGAAGGATAGGATAGGTAAAGACGAATACCATCTGATACAAAGTCCCAAAGTAAATGAGTATCGTCTGATCTATTCAGAGCGCGCCAAGGTAGCAGTGGTCAACTTCGACGTTGACCACTTCGGGAGAAAAAGGGTTGAGAACAAGTAAGATCACCCAAAGGCCAAAGTACTGAAGCAAATGTGAATCATCTGATATGAAGAACACTTCGAGAGATATCAGGACCGTCATATCATGTTTATTGAAAGGACAGAGTAAGCCACAAATGTGTCGAAATAAATGTAAGTCGTATGATCTGAGGAAACACTTTGGAAGATATCCTGACCTTCATATTGAGGAAAGTAGAAGGATAGGATAAGCAAGGCCAAAGGCCCAAAATCCCGAATAGTCGAATTCTTGGCAGTCGTTGGATCGTGTTAAGCCTTTTCGGGTTAAAGAATGACCATTTCATTAAGTTAGTTTCTTGAGGTTTACACTTCAGGGAATATCACTTCGGGAGAAATGGGAAATGGAGAAATCAAATTACTCGAAGTCCCGAAGCTCAAAGTTTCAAAGTCACAACGATAGGACACGTGGTGTAAACAGATGATGACAAGTGTCAAGGTCCCATAGGTACTTTAAGCATATGTAAATCCATGAATCCAAGTGACATGTGGCAGCTACTCAAGAAGTGTCACGTCAACAAGTTACGTCACTCCGGGATTTTTTACTTCGAGAGTTTCACCACCAGCAAATGATCTAAGTCCCGAAGTGTACATGAGTTGTCTGATATGAAGAAAAATTTGGGAGAATTCTCAACCGTTGAAAATTATGGACATGCGTTTGTTATTCGGGAGATTTGTAAAGAGGTTGAAAGTTGCGAAGGATGAAGTCTTGAATTCCCGAAGTAAATGAGAATTGTCCATCTCTTCATGGAAATTAAAAATGTGACCATTGATTTTATTAAGTGATCAAGCACTCGCTTGGCCTAATGCCTGGTCACCACCTGTGGTCATATGGAATAATAGAAATAAAGGTAAAAGATAATACATCACTTAAGTTGATAAGTCCGTGGTTTTGCATTGTCGGTCATATGAAAATGGTTTGAAGGAAGTGCCTCTACAGAACTTGGTTTCTGCAATATTTGCATAGTTATGGAACTGAGTTAAATGAAATTGATCCATAATTGTGATCGATTAATGAAAATAATTTTCATTAAATTGAAAGGCCTTCTCGATAATATTTGGATAAAGAAAAGAAAACGATATTATTGTTAAGTGAAGGGGTGCAATGATCCAAACAAAGGGACAAAGTGTTTCATAAGCTCGCACCAGTTGGAAAAATATATAAACAAGAAAGAGTGATGAGAAGAAGGTTTCTCTACAATTCAGATGATCCAGGTGGATATCAATGGCCACCCACCTTTTCCAACTGGCTCAAAATAGTTTTCTGACAATTTTAGCAATTTACTATTTTTAGCAGTTTTAACTTCTGGAGCTATTTTGAGGGCCTAAATGAAGGTTTTTCAGGATAGATATTCTCAATGATATCCAAAGGCATTATTGAGCCCCAAAAATGAATCTCCTTGACAATACCTTTCCAATGGGCTATCATACGCCTAAAACGGAGATCGTATGCAAAATTTATGACCCTAGGAAGTTGATGTACTAACTTACCCAAACGGGCTATCCTCTTGTGCCATAACATGGCTGAGTTGACTTGACAAATACTTGTCGAGTCAGTTTGAATTGAATTGACCTAATATGAGTCGAGTCGAAGTCAATTCGATTCAACTTTAGGAACAATGATGTTGCATCCAGTTGAGTCGACATTCCCTAACAATTTGTATATGGTTCCAATGTGAACATATTTCATTAGTACCACCGTACCTCTAACCATTTTGCATGTATCCTTCTGAAATAGAGTGTGCACTCCTACATCACTCATCTTACTAACAGATATCAGGTTTCTTACCAAACCTAGATTATGGAGCACACCTAGAAGGGTTCTACTTGTTGATGCATGTAGCATAGGACATGTACTTCCACATTGGATTATTTCTAGAATGTGGAAGTTGTCCAAAGCCTTCTAATTGTGAGACTTTACTTTAATTAAAGTAGTTAATTAAACTAAAGTTCTTTAAATATTGAGTTGAGTTTTATTTAAGGAAATTCTTTAATTATCATTATTTAATTGAATAATAGTCGTTGATCTCAAGTTAGGTGAGAAGTAATATCAACCATCAATCACTTTGGAGATTAGGGTTAGGTAATAATTCCATATTATAAAATCAATACTAGGGTGAAGTAGAAGATAATTTTAGATAGAGATAGCAAAGAAGGAATTTTTCTAGTGTGGACTCATTCGAGAGTGTAGAAGCGAAGAATGAATTTTTCTAGTGTGGATTCATTCGAGAGTGTAGAAGAAAAGGACTTTTGCTAGTGTGGAGTCATTTGAGAGCATAGAAGCAAAGAAGGACTTTTGCTTACACATTGAATGAGTGAGTGAGATCTCATAGAGATTGGGTGAAGAGTATTTCATCTAAGTGTTCATGTAGAGAGAGTTGGATCACTAAGGACTGTGATTCAAGGAGATCTTGGGTAGGTGGAGAAAGACTGCCATCTAGAGATCCAGGAAAAATAAGAGAGAGAGAAGTCATACAGTGGAAGGACACTTTGTCGCGAATAGTGCAGGTTTTCTGGTACATGTCATGCATATAGCATGGTTTTTTTGTTACATTTTCACATATAGTGAAGGACAGCATGGGTATCAGAGTAACAGTTACGTTGTTGTCGTATAGGATCGTGCATCAGGTTTGGCAACAGATCAGCCAGTTAGGTGCAGATGTACTTTGTCTCTTTTCTATTTGGGCCATTTTCCCTATAAGGGAGCCCTTGTAAGCTTTGAAGTTATTTGAATGATAATCTTAGTTGGTGGGCAGAATATCTTTGTGTATTGTATGAGATTTTTGTTTCCTTATTTATGATTGCCCTGTAATGTTTAGTTGATAACTCATATGTTCTTTTATTCAATAAGTGATTTTTTTGGAATTAATTGTCGAGTGTTGAGTTAAGGAAATTTCAACATGGTATCAAAGAAGTCGCTCTAAGTGGTAGCCAATCTTAGGTTACATAAACAACAGATCTATCAGATCTACATGAGATCTTATCAGATCCATAACTAGCAGGTAGGAATCGAAGGACATATTTCAGGGAAATAGTCGTACTGTAGTTGGATCGAGAACAACATGGGTATTTGGTTATAGGTTGCATGGAACAGTGTGGGTATCAGCATAACAGACATAATGTTAGCATATATAGCATAGACAGAGATCATACAAGACAGTACATGGGAAGTTTCAGCAAAGGGTTATCAGATCAGATCTTGGAGATGTCAATTGGATTGTGATTTGAGGATAGGTTGGATGGGGTTTCCAACTACAATCCTTGGAAATGTCAACTGGATTATGATTTGAAGATATGTTGGATGGGGTTTCCAACTACAAGACTTAGAGATTTCAAATGGATTTTGATTTGAGAATCATGTCGGTGATGCTAGAGAACGGGATCTGGGAATTTGCTAATACTCAGATCACTCCTCCCATAGATGCGACAGAACTGGTCATCCATAATCAGAAGGATGTGAAATCCAAATGCATAATTCTAGATGGGGTGAAGGATCATTTGATCCCTCATTTATCAGGAAATACAATTGTCAAGGACATGTGGGAGGCTATGAAGGGACTATTTCATAGTAAGAATGAGAATCACAAAATGTTGCTAAGAGAGAATCTCACAGACACCAATATGATAGGATCAGACATGGTGAAAAAGTATCTCAACCGTATCCAACAGGTTTGAGATGAACCGGTTGCATTTGGGGAGACAATGATTGGTTCAGAATTGGTGAGGAACACATTAAAAGGATTTACTAAGTACTGGACATCGTTCATCAAAGGGATCATAGCATTTGAGAACCTTTCTGATTGGTCAAGGTTGTGGGATTACCTCGTTAAGTAAGAAATTCGAGATGAAGAACTAAATGGAGGCTAGCACAAGCATGATGATGAAAACATTGTTCTTTCCTGCCAGGAAAAGAAGGGATAGTTCAAGAATATTGCTAGTGGAGAGTCCACCTCTCAAGATGGAAAGAAGAAGGACACGATCAAAGTCAAGTGTTTTGCATGTCACAAGTTTGGTAATTATGCAAGGAAATTTCCGAACAAGAAGAAGGGTGGGAACGAAACACAGCTAGAGGTAGTTGCATCAACAAAGACTCAAATGGATGAGTTTTCTAAGAATTTTAAACATACATAGTTCTTACTTGTTTCTTAAAATTCCTTAGGCACCATATCATCTAGTGCATGGCTAATAGATAGTGGAGACACATGTCATATGATAGGTGTTGGCATGCAGTGGGAATACTCGGGGTTAAACATCAATTCACTAAAAAATCCCAAGATACTGGCCCTTTCGGCATCACCCGCAAGCAGGCGAAGTCTCACCTAAAGTACCTATGGGGACTGCAGAAACTAGGTTTCCACACTCATGGGGGAACATGAGCCATTCATTCCTTACTGTTTATTTAACAATCATTCATATGTTCTCTACACAAAACCAAATCATTACTACAATCTATGACAGATTCATTTAACCATTCATTGTGGAACCATTTAACATATCTAACATATGTATATTAACCATTCATCATAGGTGCACATTAATAATCAAAACACATCATGACAACATACACATTACAACACAAGGATTAGCGTGGTTCACCCCAAACTGAGATATGTCCACATGGTTGGCTTCTTATTCATTCATTCAATATATACATTACATTCATGCGCATTGTGATCATACATAAACATCCAGTAAACACCCAAACCTTCCCAATTCATTCTATGTTGTAGTGCACACATACTTCTTTATTGATATTCAACTCAACTCATACTCGACAACTCAACCAAATGGTCAACAATAATAACAACTAGCCAACCCCTCAACTCTTATATGCCTACTTTCTAATCAAAACCAATTACATATTTATAGTTTTACAATAGGGCTTAGCCCGTTACAATGTGGAAAAAATGTCCCAAAACTCCTAACTAACTTTCGCCTCTTGCATGTTAAATCCTTAAAGTGCACTATATGCTTTCCATACACGTTGCTCCTTTGCCAAAATGTCACACGATCCGCTTATGCATGATTCCAAAAACTTATCCAAAATATCCTACTCCAACAGACCCCCAACACTCACATGTGGCTTGTCCCGAGCCACTTATGCATGATGCTACTCTCCCTTCACCGTGATCTTGGTCACCAAGAAGTTGTGAAATTTTTGTTTAGAAGTGGAAATCGTTCCCTTCACCTGATATTCTTTCTTTGTTAACTCTTTTTCTACCTGCATTTTTATCAAGCCCTGTAGCTTCTCGGTAGTGTCATGGGTAGCTTTTTTCACCACTCCTTGTGCAGTTGTGATCTCTTCTGCTACCTTGTATACCTCTTCCTATAATAACTCCATCTTTTGTGCAAGAGCATGTTTCTCTGCTCTCATCTGGTTCATTTCAGAGTATATCTTCTTGTGTTCTACCATTGTTTTCATCTTCTCTTATGGTGGCAAGCTACTCATTATCTCCTTAAACTCATGTGATTTCTCCTGCGCAGCTTGAATATTATGCCCAATTGTTTGTAACTCAACATATTTTGTCTACTAAGTCCAGACTTCTATGTTTTCTTCATAAATTTTGGCACACTCTGCTTCTAAACTCTTGAGATTCTCAATAGTCGTGCTCACCATATTCTCCCTTTGCTCTCTCTCCTTAGGTGGAGTACCTGGCATTGCACGTGCTTCCAATTCTATAATCTATGAGAGGAAGCCTTGAATAGATTCATCGATCTTTGACACCTACTCTTCTATTGGAGTATCCACATCCATTGGTACTTATGGAAGTTCCTTGTACACTTGTTCAACTACCTATTGCATGCTCTCTCCCTTCTGTGCAGCCTCATCCCTTTCCATTGTTACTCTGTTGTAGTCGAGATGAAAATCTATGTTCTCTGTCGTGACCTTTACCAACTCATTGGAGGTCTTCTATGGGCACAGGTTGAGTTCTTGCGTAATGTTGACCTACAATCCTTGTAAAATCTCTATTGGAAACTTTGACAAATCTAAGTGAATGAGACTTAAGGCTTACGCTTTCTCCTGCATCTCTTTCAATGTGAATTCTACCTCCTCTGACACTATCTGTACCATCCTATGCTCTCCTACTACTTATAATTTTGATTAAGGTTGGTTGTCATTGATGTCAACCCTTGAAGAAAGCCCTGTAGCACAAAGGTTGGGTAATGGACCCAAGATTGTTTGATGCAAAGATGACTCGTTATTGTATTTTCATGGTTGATAATAAGTAGAAATGGATGAACTCCAAAGTGGTCCCCTTATGGTGAAATCCCTCACGAGAAGATGCTTTGTGGATTGAGTTATCCTAGAAGTATGGTTAGAGAACCCATGCTTATTTGTGGAATAATTAGATGAATGCCAGTGAATTTTTCAATGAAACTATCCTAGATGGATATTTCTTGTCATGCCATTTCTGTTGGTATGTGGAATGTCACATAACTCCTCATGGTTAGAGAGTTATGGCCATGAGAAGTTGGAGAACCCGGGTTTGGGTAATGGACCCAAGCTTGTTTGATGGATAACGGTATGAGTTTTGATATATTTTTAGGTAATTATATTCTATATGGATATTAAATTTCATTCCATTTTTGGTGGTATGTGGAACGTCACATAACTCCTCACAGTTTGAGAGTTATGGCCTTACGAAGTTGGAGGACCCTCATATGTCATATAGAAGCCCCAAAAGGTCAAAGTATTCAAAGTGGTTTAAGAGATTTTAAAAGGTAAATAATAAAGTGAAGTGATGAGTGTACTATAATTCAAAGTGAATACAAAATAAATTAATTCAATAATAAATTTAATGGAGAAATTAGAAGTGGGTTAACCCTAAAATAAGGAAAGTGGGTAAAGTGACCTAGAATATATTTTTATGGGAGCTACTTGGAGAGTATAAATAAGAGGCAAGGCTCTCTCATTTAAGAAACACTTGATCATATTGAATACCTATAGGTGTCTGAGGTAACCAAAGGATATCTAAGCTGAATTTCTTAGGATATTGAAGAAAACAAGGCCGGAATTCAAGGAAGGATAAATTATTTTGATGATGCTTTCTAAGGTATGTTTTTTTTTCAGGTCATCTCACCATTTTCACAATAACTTTTTTTCTAGAATTATTAAGACCGTGAAATTTCTATTCCATTGAGAAAACATATCCAAGTATCTGTGGTAAAAAATTCAGCTTGTGGGTCATTGTATTTTTGGAGTTACACTCTATGGAAAATAGGGTTTGTGGCTAGTCTTGAAACTAGTCAAAAATGGGTATTTTGGGTAAACAGATCATAACTTCTTCATAACAGATCCAAATTCAGTAAGATCAAATGTGTTGATTATATTACATTCTGTAGTATGTTTTTTAATAGTTTTAGATCAATTCAACAAATATTCCTTGCGGGGCATGCTCTACAAGGTCGCTCTCTAGAATAAGCTAGAATTCAGCAAGGTGTGCCATTTTTTTCATAACTCCTTTTCTGAGAGGTTCCAAGTAGTGACACTTGGATGAATTGCATAAAACACACTGAATAACATTGTGTATTAGTTTCATATCTTTATTCATTACAGGTACAAAGTTATTATTATTTCAAGTTAGGGTTGTTGACTAATCCAAAACTAGTCGTGTGAGACTAAAGAAACGTTTGATGAAAATGTTAGTCTCTTGTTGTTAAAGTTAATAAAGGTTTGTAGGTATGTTATCATATACACCGAGTCTATTACAGAGTTATAAATCATATTTGGATGATGAAATTGATTAGGGGTTTTGGTTGAGGTACAAGTTGGGTACATGCTTGAGACAAGTAGTTGATGAGTTGGCACATACATGAGGTGTATAGTTGATGATGTTGGTACATATTGATGAGTCACAGTTGATGAGTACTTGACACATTATTGGTACATACTTGGTACATGGTTGGTTGCACTTTTTTGTGGTACATGTTGGTGCATGGTTGATGCACTTGTTTATGATACAGGTTGATTACAGGTTGAGGTACAGGTTGATGCATGGTTGATGCATGGTTTAGTTTTATTGGTACATGTTTACAGCAGTATATATCACAGTGATAGTGTGACATTGGTTCCATCATTCTACTTTTACTTCAGGGTGGTTGGACGGGGCGAGGACAGGTGGTTGTAGTCGGAGAACATAGGGGGTTGTAGCCTCATTATGGTTATAGCCAAAGAATTGGGGATTTGGAGCTTCCCTCAGGTTGTAGCCTGAGAAACTAGGGGGTTGGAGCCTCCTTCTAGCTGCAACTGGATAACAAAGGAAGTTGGTGCTTCCAATGAATGTAATTCTTCAAGACATATAAGATAAAGCATTTTGTGGTTTTCTCCTGATTTGGGTTTCCACGTAACACATTGGTGTATTGTGTATGTGTGTGATTGTTCATTTTTTATTCCTCATTATTGGATAATAATTCTACATTGATATAACACTTGGATTATTTGGAGAAAAAGGATTATAATTATGCTATTACTGATTCACCCCCCCCCCCCC
>ML785882.1:274393-290924 GCA_009831015.1 Picea engelmannii
CAACAGTGGTCAAGTGGATTAGTGTAAGATCCAAGCAGTTATCTGAAATGAAAGAAACCTAATGCATATATGAGAAGGTTATAATGATCAAATATGACACATACCATGATACCTTGGACCAATTACCTCATGGAGCAAGAGCCTTTTATGATGCAAGCCCATGCCGATAGTGATGGAGGCTAGTACTGCTGGCAGGACAAGTATGGCTGAGAAGAAGAAAAGATGGGCCCTCAAGGGCCATGCTCAAGTCAATATTCTCTCATACTCCATGTCTAGGACCATGTGGGCCTCGAGACATGATCTCCTAGTTATCCCTAGATATCGGGGATAGCAGTCTCAACAATTGAGAAGAATGGATTTTACGTAGCGTTCCATGATGAACATGTGTTGATCAATCCCAGAGGATCTAGCTCAAACACAACAGTTCATTTTGGAGTTATAGAGAGAAAATTGTATAAGCTAAAGGGCCAACCTATGTGAGAAAAGACAAGTAGCAGAGTGACAGAGAATAAGGAGCAGGTAACTCTAAAGGTTGAGAAGCTCAGAGGGAGTCAGACTTTAGTTTTAGGTGGGAAGGAGTAGCCTTCGAAGTCTTTCAAGAAAGAGTCATGGTATGAGATGGCCATGTAGGATGCTCAGGAGCAAGAGACTTCTAGGAGCATGATCAAAGGGAATTATTCAAAGACAGGTCCAAACGAGATGTCAGGATAGATTTCATGTTAAAGGGAGGAACCAATCAAGTGGATTGGAGAGCATCCATGGTAGTGGATCTGGTAGTGAACACAGAGCCATATTCAGGTGGTAGAAGTAGATTCCTCACTAAGAGGGAGCGTTGATGCATGTAGCATCAGACAAGTACTTCCAAATTGGATTGTGTCTAACAAGTGGAAGTTGTCCAAATCCTTCTAATTGTGAGACTTTACTTTAATTAAAGTAATCAATTAAAGTAAAGTGTTTTTATTAGTGCATTGAGTTTTATTTAAGAAAACACTTTAATTAGCATTATTGAATTAAATAATAATCGTCGATCTCAAGTGAGGTGAGAAGTAATCTCAATCGTCAATCACTTTGGAGATTAACGTTAGGTCATAACTCAATATTATAAAAGCAAGGCTAGGGAGAAGGAGAATATACTTTTACACAGAGATAGCAAAGAAGGAATTTTGCTAGTCTGGAGTCATTCAAGAGTGTAGAAGCAAAGAATGACTTTTTCTTACACATTTTATGAGTGAGTGAGATCTCATAGAGATTGGGTGAAGAGTATTTCATCCAAGCGTTGATGTAGAAATATTTGGATCACTAAGGATTGTGATTCAAGGAGATATTGGATAGGTAGAGAAGGACTTCCATCTAGAGATCTAGGCAAAGGAATAGAGAGAGTAGGTGTACAGTAGAAGGACGAGTCATCATAGATAGTGCAAGTTTTTTGGTATGTGTTGCATTGATAGCATGGGTTTTTGCGTTTTAGTCACGCAGATAGCATAGGAAAGCGCGAGTATCAGGGTAACAATCGTGTTTTTGTCATACGGGATCGTGCAACAAATCAGGAAGTTAGGTGCATATGTACTTTGTCTCTTTTCTATTTGGTCCATTTTCCTAGTAAGGGATCCCTTGTAAGCTTTGAAGTTATTTGAATGATAAGCTTAATTGATGGGCATAATATCTTTGTGTACTGTGTGAGATTTTGGTTTCCTTATTTATGATTTCCTTGTAATGTTTAGTTGATAACTAAGTTGTGTTTTTATTCAATAAGTGATTTGTTTAGAATTAACTGATGGGTTTTGGGTTAAGGAAATTTCAACACTACTCCTCCCATCTTGCAGTATCAGTCGAACTCTTCCCCGACAAACAATTTTGGTTGTCGATTCATCCCCCAAGAACACATCTCTTCCTTCATATCTCTCATATTTTCAAAACCATTTTATGTCATATGATAGGATGTTCCCGATTTGATCAACCAAACATCTTGATCTGACTATGTACTAGTCGATTCCAGATACACATAGCCTCCCTTATCTAGAGTAGTCATTCTCGTAGTCAATTTCTTCTCATCGAATCATGTACTAACTTTCATTGCCTTAGAATTACATTCCCTTTTGTAAAGCCCAACTTTACTACATTTCCAACATCTTCTTGTCGACTAAACCGAGGATTTAGATATGCCCTTCGACTTAGACTTTATACCAAATAATTTCCCTTTATCTCTGTCATGTGGTAGACCTTGAACCATTAGATCATCTTTGGTCAATCCTTCCATGTTATTCTTTCTCACTTCTTCTGAAATATATATGAAACCATGTATTCTAGTGCTAATGTGGTTGAATTACTCCCTATATCCACAACTAAGTTATCCCAAGAGTTTGGCAAAGAACATAATAGGATAATATATTTCTCCTCCTCGGTGATTTTAATATATACATACGATAATTGGCTTATTATGGTATTAAACGCATTCAAATGCTCAGTTACTGAACCACCATCACTCATCCTCATAAGATACAACTTCTTTCTAAGGAACAACTTATTTACCAGGGATTTTGACTGGTACAATATCCCCAACTTATCCCATAGTTTCTTGGTTGGGTATTCACCTAATACATTCAATAACACCAAATCTGCGAGACAGAGTCGAATCATATTCTTTTCCCTTCTTTTGAGCTTATCCCATTCTTCTCTTAACATACCTGTCAGAATGGTCTTGTTGAGCACTCAACACACCTTAAAAAACCTATGTCCATTTTTCACTTTTTGGGTACCACTTGATCTTTGCACCATATGATTCGACTTCATTTTTAGAAATGTTTATCTTTGCTTATTATCTTAACTCTCATTATATTTTTAGGTCTGTTTGAACTTATGAAATCCCATGACTTAAAAAAGAGCCTTTACGCATGAATAAAGAATCAAAAGTCAAAACACTTCACCTGACACACTCATATTCGGCATCGAAATGAATTCAAATAAGGAAAAGAGCCACTCAGGAAACCATAGTCACCGAGCATCGATCTCCATCGGCATCGGAAAAATAAATTTTTGTTTGCGCCAACATTTTGCATAATTATATCGCTGATAGTTGATTCCCCTTCGACATCGGTAAAAGAAGAGAGGAATAGGCATTAAAAAAGAAAGAAAAGATATCGCCGATAGTCGATGTCCGATGTGCTTATCGGAACCGGAGAAAGCCTAAAAGGATTTCCACAGACATTCTAATTTCTCTAAAATATACTCTCGATCATCGATCCCCAATGCGTTTTTGGCATCGGGACTTTGGCGAAGAAGTTAACTCGAAGAAAAACACACGATAGGTTTATCGTTGATCGTCGACCATGTATAAATTTTTGGCATGAGCAAGCTAAGGTTTGTTTTAGAATGCACAACTTAAGGAAAGTCTCGATTCCAATTAATACACATGAATTAATTCATTGGTCTTCAACGCCACGTGTCTTTACTAGATTGGAGAAACGTACATCCTAGTTTTACCACCGAGTCATTCTTAGTTCCTTAGGTCCAAGTCACACCTCTGAGTCATCTTTTCCACGACAGCATTGTATGATGAGATTGATCGGTGTTGAGCCCTTTTGCAAGGGACATTGATGAAAATTTTCATACTGCATCCTCAATCCACCCACTGAGAAAGCGACACGATGGGATGTTTTAGCGCTAGATGCGATTAGATTTTTGAGAATTTAAGAGGCTAATTAATACCAAATCCCGCATTATTTGCTACCTCATGCGCCAAACAAAATAGCTGTTTAAAATCACCGATAGACCACATCACCCCCACGCCTCAACTATCAACCCATGATGAATTTAAGTTGCAGAGATTCGGTGGCAGATTTGTTTAAATTGCACTCATCACCCAAATTGAATGGTTGATGTGAAACGGTAAGTTCTTCCCTGGTTTAAATTCTCTTGAGTCGTTGTAAGCGGAATCATTCTATGCACACGGAGATTCAGAGCATCCAAAGAAGCGAGACGAGTAATTCAAAAGATGCAAAAGTCTCGTGGGTATCAAATAACTAGGTTTAGCGAGCTTTACAGGAACAATTCCACCAAGAAATCCAACCACTAGACGATCGTCGAGGGCGTCGAAGCTGAAAGAACCGGAGATAGGTGAAGGCTCCTCTCTAGGGGTCGCAAAACAACTTAAATACACTATGAGACTGGAACCTCTCATCAAAAAAGAAATGAAGAAGGCTTTTATTCAGCCTTCGGCCTTTGGAGATATAGAGGCAAGCACGGGGACCAAGGCGGCACTCCCACATTGAGGAGAGATCTTTACAAATATCATCCGAGAGGAATACCTGAAATATATCCCACATAGAAATCCATATGTAAGATCACTCAACGACGAGGTGTTCCCGAACATCTGACGATCGTACTTTCATATGGTTGCGAGAAAAACCCCTGTTTTTCGCAGCATTGAAGTTCTGAAGTGGCGCATCGACCACACAGACACACAGAATTGTTTAATCAATGATGAAAATAGTGGTTGTGTCGGGGTGTTCCTTCCAGTAGAGGTCCAGAAATACTACAAACTCTAAGACCTCGAGGAGCGGCTGAATACAGATTTCGTCGTTAAGTTCTGCAAGCGCCATGACATAAGTCGGTCGATGGCCTCATGGTGGAGGGAAGATAAGAAATACACCAACCGGAGCACTATCTAGTACCATACGGCCAACTTAAGGGAGCCATACATACACTTGATGGCTCTCATCTGTCGATTATATGGAGAGAAGGACTGCTCCATATTTTTAGAGGCATGGATGCCCCTAGATTACACAGTGGCAATTTCTAGGTGCGGCTTCAACTGGGGAGAGATCATTTCTAAGCAACTGAGCATCTGCATCCAACAGGCCCAGACACCGAAGGAAGGAGATACATCAGCCTTCTACATGGCTTCATATATGCTTGATTTCATGTGCGCCTGAAATATCTTCATCTGCATGAACCTGAGTTGGCATGTTGTGGAGCTCCCGATCCACGTTTATTTCAGCATCCTATGGGAGAATAGGTACAAGAAGTCCTACTCCCTCATTTGCGATGAGTTCATTGCAAAAATTTATATGCATCCACTTGATGGCTCTCATCTACCGATTATATGGAGAGAAGGACTGCTCTAGATTTTCAGAGGCATGGATGCCCCTAGCTTACAGAGTGGCAATTTTCGGGAGCAACTTCAACTGGGGAGCGATAATTTCTAAGAAACTGAGCATATTCATCCAACAGGCCCAGACGCCAAAGGAAGGAGAGACACCAGCCTTCTACATGGATTCATATCTGCTCGATGTCATGTGCCCCCAAAACATCTTCGTCGGCATGAACCTAAGATGGCATGTTGCAGAGCTCCAGGTCCACGTTTATTTTAGCATCCTATGGGAGAACAGTTATAAGAAGTCTTACTCCCTCATTTTCGATGAGTTCATCACACAAATTTATTTCATTCTTTTTAAGAAATAATTCCCGAGACTATCGGTTGCGGCCAAGAAGATGATATCAAAGGTAGGTCATTTGTACTTGGACGAGCGTGACACCTACATCAGGGTGTTCTGGGCCACCGGAGCTCCACATCTCCTGCCAATTCATGTCCTAGACCGGCTTGTAGTCGGAGAAATATGCTACCAGACCATCCTGCAAGGCTACCATGCTACCTTGGTCAAGGACAAGAAGCGGGCATTCATACCTTATGGTTTCCATGTAGGTTTCTACTTGGTGAAGGACACCGCTCAAGCCAAACAAGAAGGGTTGAGCCAACTAGAGTTCAGATTCCAGACATGTCGTTTCACAAGAATGATCCAAAAGGTCTGGTCTTGAAACATGCTTCGCAAGTGTCGTCCTACTGGTCGTATGCCCACGATAAATTTGAAGATGAAGTCTTCACAGAAAATGCCCAATACTGGGAGGAGGTGGTGGCAATAATGGCAGACCCCAAAATGACCAGGTTCAGGGCCATGAGCCTGGATGAATAGGCGACGACCATAGAGAAATATTCTCAAGAGACCCTTAGATCCAGGGAAGAAATGATAGCAGCAGAAGCAACAGAGGTTCCTCTGGTAGCTCTAGTGTAGGATAGAGGTTTCCCTATGACACAGGACGCACGGGCAAGGGGGTTTCTCATGATAGAACAGGCTTAGGTAGTTATTGATCAGCTAAAAGATTACCCGCGCCTCATAGGAATGACAAGGTCCCTTTCCAAAAACCCATATGAAATCCAGGGAGGCCCAAGTGCCCTGAACTAATAGACATTGATGAATTTGTCGGGTTAGACAACCCTGAAATCACAACGCCGCAAGTTTGATCACTGGGAAATGTTTCAGCTCAGCCTGAGACAGTCAAAGAATCAGGGAGAGAAAGTGGATGTTGTGAGGGAAATCTCTTTACGGACTAGCAAATAGGGTTATGCTTTGTGTGAAGATATGACCAAGAGAAAAACTACTGTCTACCTTCGTCCCCAGACTTAAATCCTATTTATTTTCATTAAAACATGGCTAGATCAACCTACCTCGTTCCAAGTGTTTGATGTCGATCCCTTGGTGCACTTTATCACTTGTTCGTAGCTCTCCTTTCCAATGTTGACCTGCATACAAGACAAGCAACAACTACACATGCATCTTACCTATAGACTAACAGGTTAGAAATTCAAACATGTACTTAACAAATTATGAATAACTCATGAATTGGGACGGGAAAATCATTTTCTTTATTACTTTGAATGAGTCAACTTACAAAAATTCAAGACCGGCCACCATTCTGCAAACTTGATCCTAGGCTCCTCTTCAACTGTCCTCCAACTTCTTTGCTTTCTCTCTTTTCTGGCATAAGGATGGCTAAAGGGTTGGGACAATGGGAATATGCAAATGGGCAGAGTTTCTTTGCTATATTTTTTCTCCTCCAAATGGGACCCCTAGCCCTTCTTTTATAGGTTAGAAGAAGCTATGTATTTGGACGAACCCTCAACCATGCATGGTTGGGAGTTTCAGTTAACTCACCCAGAGTTGTGTGTTTCATCGGCAGCTTTCCTTTTTTCATGCTTTTGTCGGTCCATGTGGGTTGTTTTAGGTCAACTAGTGTGCACATGCATGCAGTAGTGGAGTAGGGAACGTGAGCCCTTATCAAAGAGATTTTTTAAAGAGTTGTTCAACAGTGCTTTGGAAAAGAAGGGATCTGAGATGGCCTCATGCCAGGTAAGCATGTATGGTGAAATTTAGGGTTATAATAGATGCCCCCTAATGTGTGAGGTCAGAAGAGCATCTAATGGCCAAAATACATTACCAATCTTTACTGATGTGTCGAACGATTGAGCCCAAGGATTAGGAACCGGGAGGTGCCATCTACAAAATAACAAATGTCTCACAAAGAAGGCATACCCATACTCAGAATAAAATAGAATCATGGCTACCAATCAAATACACTGTAGATCCATGTCATATAACTATATAAAGAGTAGCCACGAACAATACACAGCGGAGCTACATCTCAAAATCAAAAATATATACATATAGAGTATCCATCTTCTAGAAGCTGACACGGACTAATGGCTGGAGATGAGATCTTCAAAGCTTGAGAAACAACTTCAAAATATTCAAAACTCGGGTAGGAGTGTAATATGAATGTACAACTGCACTACCCAGAGGCCTTCGATGGCTTGTCGATCATGGACTTGATAATCTTTATGACCAGACTGAAGGCTTCATTGATTTCGAACAAGGACTTGATTGGACATTCATGATGGCCAGGTATGAGGGCAAGAGACAAATTGCAGAGGGGTCGACTCAGGCTTGGTGACATACTTCCCTTGGACAATAGCACGACAAATGATGAGACTCAGGCAGCATGGCATTAATCATAAGTCTACAAATCAGGATGCAATGCAAACTCTCCATATGTTTGGAAGGATAACCAAACGGTGGAGGACACAACTCGATATAGCGATAAGAGCTTCCTAAGGTCGTACTACATCCCATAGTTTGATGAACAAATGGATAGATGTGATTTATCCAAGGGCGACTCATTATGCTGCCAATAAAGAAAGCACTTTTCCCTTCCTCTTTTTGGGGTATATTTGATTTTTTTTTTGTCTTTTTCAATAATTTTGGAAAAAAGAATACAGGAATGTTACGTTACAATGGAGGAATGAGTATTGCAAACATACAAGTTCAAGGCACAAGGACGAGACTGGTGTTCTAGTAGAATGATACTCGGGGAAAATCCTCCGGGGGCCAAAGGTGTTAAGATGCAGAAGAAAACTGTTACAAGGTTGGCGTATAAGGTATGCAAACGTGGTTTAATAAAACACACAATGGTAATGTCCTTTGATGTAAGTTTAACGAGCCCAAAGAAGGCAAGCTCGGTGGCTTTTCATATTTAGAGAGTCTGAAAAAACATAAAAGGAGACTCCATTAGGGTACCTTTTTCGAAGATAGTCTAGTCGGTTCGAAAAAGGGGTAAAATAGCACCGACAAGACATCTATTCAAAACCATTTTAACGAGTGTGACAAGGACAAGATCACTCAGGCATTTTTTCATTTTTAAGGACTCTGAAAAAAGCTTAACTATGGACTCCGTCAGGAATATTCTTCTGGACCAGTTTAACGAGTGTGAAAGAATAAGGTCACTCGGCGATCTTTTCAATTTTAGGGAGTCTGAAAAGAGCTTAACTATGGAATCCATGGGGGTTCCTTCTTCGTAAGTTTAGTCCCTCAGGCCCGAAAAAGGGATAAAATTATACCTGAGAGTACTCTTCTATAGAGCTGAAGCTCCATAGAGTATACCTTTGTTCATACAGTTGATTGTCTGGACCGAAAAAGGGGTAAACTACCGCCAAACAGACATGACTTCAAATTTCAGTTTAACGAGCATGAAAGGCCACAAGATCACTCGGAAATATTTTCATGTTTAGAGGGTATGAAAAGGGCTTAAAAGAAGACCCGTATATTTTTTTGGGAGTCCTGAGGGTGAGGCCAAGAGTGAAGAAGAATCATGCAAATGAGGCTCAAACTCATATTCAGGAAAAACTACAAGGAATCCTGAGCCTACAATGTTTTAGAGACAGCATGAATACCATAATGCAACCAGGATCTACCTAGGGCATCCATGTTCCAGTAAGCTCTACCACCAAGTTGCGACACTTCTAAAGCAGAGATGATGGTTTTGTGTCACAGCCTGATGGGATCGATCCTATGGGCAAGGAAAAAGACAACAAGCTACGCAAATCAAGGTAGAAACCTAACCTATATGTTCAAGTTGAGCATCGGAAAAAAAAAATCCACGGACCGTCGAAAAATACTCAAAACTCAAAAAAAAACTGTCCCAATACCCGATCAAATCCCTCCTATGCAACTCCTGAATCACTCTAAATGGTTTTTGGTATAAAGAAAATGATAAGGGAGGCCAAAAAAGTGACAAAAAGAGGCCAAAAAGTCTATAAATAGAAGCTGGCAGCTCATTATCACCATTGTTGATTTGGAAATTGACTTTGGAGCCAAAAGACCCCCTTTGATTAAAGTGGTGATTTCGGGAGCTACAGTGGACGAAACGAACTTATGTCTGGACCAAGTAAGTACAAACTCCCTTATATTGCATTTTATGTCTTTATTTATGCATTGGGTTTCATTTTTTAGGGGGGCATCGACCTTTAAAAGGTCCACCCTAGGTCCACACGACTGTCGCCAATACAGCACGCATGGGCCCCCTTATTGAATGCTAAAGACACAAAAATCAAGGGTTTAACTCTCCTTAACCTTTTTGTTTTGCAGGATGTATGTCCATTGGAGAGAAAGAGAGCACGAAGAGGTGAATGAGTTGGTCAGGGAAGACCCCAATGTTGTGGCTACTTTGATGTAGTGTGGGTTACTTAAATTTTTTCTATGTCCTTTCATGCAGGCACAACCTAGGCTAATGAATGCCTTGGTTGACTACTAGCATCTGGATGCAGAGGCATTCATGATAGAGGGGCAGTCACTGGTGCCCACGGTCGAGGACATTTACTTTTTGACTGGCCTCTCTAAGAGAGGGGAACCAGTCAATTTCTAGACTTTTCCTGTGGGGCCGCATAACATAGCGGAATTGATAGGTATATACTGTGCAGTTGATACGGACTGCATGAGCACGTAGGTGCCTATAAGCAAGATCACTAACCTATCGCTACAGGCAATAGTATTTATTATTAGGCGAATTACTCGTTCTGCAGCTCTACATCAGGCATCCCGCGCACAGATGAACTGTGTTGTCCAGTGCTTAAATGCACAAGTTTTTTATTGGAGTACCACCTTGCTTGAGTGCATGAAGAGGTAGTTGACAGATTTTCGTTTGTGGACACATAGGAACTTCGGGTTCGGTACCATTATGTGTATGTTCTTTTTTTAGAGAGTTCCGAGTTTTAGTCCTCGAGTAGTGGTACGAGGACACCAAGCCTCTCTTCCTGCTGTGTGTAGACGGGCAGTACTACTGCCGCGATAGGGTGGTGGAAGGACCAATGAGTCCTTCGATGATGACTTTTTTGCATGGTTGTCACGACAAATCCCGGTTATAGAGGATTACCCCTATGTCGGGATTGATTTTTCGAGAGACCCGGAGATACCAGTACCTCCTGGTGAGGTGCGAGGGGAGATGGGTAAGTCTCCACCTTTGTACTTTTTTTTTTGTTGTATATTAATTTTTATGTTGTTTTGTTATATATATCATTTTTTTGTTATGCCAGAGTATTTGACGGATATGTGTTCATTGTGTGCAGACGTGGGACTAGTGCGACACACTAACTATGCTAGGAACAGGCATCGTCCTCGGCCAGGGGTTGCACCTGTCGCCGTCGGGGGACCATCAGCAGCAGGAGATCTTCCAACCGGGGAGGCTGAGAGGGTACTGAGACAGGTTGAGCGTAACTTCACTGCACTCACTCGCACAGTCCCGATGGCAAAGATTGAGGACCTGCCACCATCTATGTAGCCTCATGTAGTGGGGGCACCACGGACGTGGATCCGGTTGTTTCAACGTTTAGCCAATGCTATGGACCAGTATAACAAGGCCCACAAGCCCTGACTTTAGCTAGACATTTTTACGTGCCACGAGCACTACTTGTATATATTTTTTGAGGGCATAAGCCCTATGACTCATTATCGGTCCTATTTTTGAGACGCTTGTGTCCATCTATGTACTCTGGTTACTTTATGATATTATATATGGTTTTTTGGTCTTTTGTGTCTTATGGATCATGTGTGAAAAAATGTATTTACATGCTTATGTCAATGTTCTTTCATATGTGTGCAAGATGTCAATCTAAAATTTGATTAGCTAGAGTATCTGTAACTTGATTTAATCTCCTAAGAAAATGAAAATATGTAATATAATCAAAGTTTCGTTCTAAGAGACGTACCCTAAGGAATCGTCGGTGTAAAGTTGGATCATGAACCCAGTACACTATGTTTAACTAAGACACAACCAGTTGAGCGTCGAGATAGACCTAGAGATGAGAGATACCCACTAACAAAGCGTCACGAAGCAACTCAATAACTGCGCTATACTCGACAACATTATTTGTGGTGTCACCTAAGCATATACCTCCGGAAGACAATAACTGGCCTTGAGGTGTAAAGATTACCCAAGTTGTGGAAGCAAGCCTCCGAGTGTGCCGACTAGCACCATATGCATACCCAATGAACACCTCAAAATCACTTGACATATGCCACAGTGACAAAAGATAGTATCAACGACACATCCATAATACTAAAAGAAACTAAAAAGTAATGGTATAAAGACTATACATATGTTACCAAAAGTTTACCCACGGTGACCTGCCTATGAGTAATACTTCTTGAGGTAGAGCCCATTTCTTGGCTCCGCCAAAGAATTCCCTTCAAAATCAACCAGATGATAAGCCCCCTTTTTTAAAACCTCTTTTATGATGAAAGGTCTGAACCACATGGGTTTCAATTTTCCTGCCCCCAGGAAGTCCTTATCTTGGTAGTAGACCAGGACAAGGTCGCACTTAGAGAAAATCTGAGGATGAACGGACCTATCATACTGACACTTGACCTTATGTTTGTGAGCCTCGTTGGCCAGGGCCGCATCACGACACTGCTCAAGGTATACTAATCGTTCTTCAAGTGGAGAAGTGTCGGGCAATAATTGTACTGCCAACTTTAGAGACGAGATCTGACATTCGATGGGAAAGACTGCCTCCAACCCATAAACGAGTTGATAAGGTGAAAATCCAGTTGTAGTCTTAACAGATGTTCGGTAAGCCCATAATGTCGAGTATAACATCAAATGCCAATTTGACTTGGCTGAGTTGATAATTCGCTATAAAATAGTCTTAAGATTTGTGTTTACAGCTTCCACCTGCCCATTTTCTTGGGGGTAGTAGGGTGATGAATGTTCTTGTCGTAACCCAAGATTTGATGTTAACTCGGTCATCATTTGGTTCTAAAAGTGACTGCCATGGTCAGTGACAATCTCCCTCGAGACGCGAACCTTTCTATTATCTGATTGAATAAAAAGAGAGTTGCAGTCTCTCCATCATCTTTAAACGTTGGCATAGCTTCGACCCACTTTGTGAAGTAGTCTACAGCTACGATGATATAGTGGTTCCCCCTTGCTGAAGGAGGGTTGCAAGTAGTGTAATCAATCCCCCACTTGGTGAAGGGACCAACTATGATGACAGGAAACATGGGAGTGGGATGTGCCCTCATCTTCCGAGAGAAAATTTGGCACGGGTGGCACTTCTTGACCGATTCGATACAATCTTTGATAAGTGTTGGTTAGAAGTAACCTGCTCGTAGAATCTTTTGGGCTATTTCCAACCCAGACAAATGACTGCCACAAGCTCTGATATGGCAATCATTAAGCATGATAACTGCTTCCTCATGAGTGAGACATCGGTGTAGGATGCAGTCTACACCTCTCTGATACAAAGTCTACACCTCTCCGATACAATGTATCATCGATTATGAGATAATTCTTAGCCTGGTGGCATATGCGTCGACGCTCATCGCGAGAAGCAGTGGTGGGGCACTTCAAAGTCTGGATATAGATAAGTATATCTCCATACCATGGATCTGAAGATGTGATCAAAAACATATCTCCCCGGATAGGCGATTCTTCAGGCACAACGTCACCTGACTCAACCGAAAGTTCTGAAATAAGTTCTGCGAAGACTATTGACTTTTTGGACTTTGTTGAAATGAAGTCTAAGTCAAACTCTTGGAGGATGACTATCCATCTACTGATTTTTCCACCTATTACCCATCGTGTCGACATGTACTGGAATGGATTCACAATAGCAATAACGGTGGTCTTGCGAAACAGAACATAATGATGGAACCGTTGAACAGCATGAACTGTTGCCAATGCAATTTTTTCGATGTGAGAATAATTAAGTTCCAGTCCTACGAGGCCTCGGCTCAGGTAATAGATCACGTATTCTGAGAACAAGTCATCTTCTTGAACTAAAACCATGCCAATGGTTGACTCTGTTGTAGCCAGATATAATAAGAAATATTTGTTATAGTTAGGTGGCCTGAGCAGAGGTGCAGTTGTGAGGGCATGTTTCAATGCGTCGAAAGAGCATTAAGCCGCATCATCCCAGTAAAAGGGAACGTCTTTCTTTAGTAAGTGCATAAATCCCTTGGTGATTTCGGCATAGTTGGCAATAAAGTGTCGTAAAAATTTCGCCTTGCCTTGTAGACTCTGAATTTGAAGGATTGTACGTGGGGGGGGCAACTAAATTATTGCCTCAACCTTGAGAGGATCGACCATGATCCCTGTTGTTGACACTATGAAACCTAACAATCATCCTGGCGTTATGCAGAAGCTGCACTTGTTTGGATTTAGGTGAATCCGAAAGTAGCGACAACGTTCGAAGATAAGTCGGAGGTGTGTGGGATGATCCGTTCTCTTGCGAGATCGTGATGCTAAATCATCTAGACAAGCCTCGACTATATACTTGAGGTCATGGAAAGCAAAAGACATGCCCCGCTGAAATGTGGCTCCATCATTTTTGAGACCAAAAGGCATTTTACGATATGCAAATGCACTGCATGGGCAGATGAATGTCATTTTGTGTTGGTCTTCTGGTTTGATTTGGATATGATTATATACCAAAAAATCATCCATGAAAGAAAAGGCTTCGCAACCTGCACATTCATCAATGATCTGGTCGATGAACGGTGTAGGAAAATTATCTTTGGGACATGCCTTGTTCAAATCATGAAAGTCAATACATACACAAATCGTGCCTTATTTTTTATTGACCAGCACGGGGTTTGACACCCATTGGGTCAAATGGATCGGATAAATAAACCTGGATTTTAGCAATTTCTCAACCTCAACCTGAATGGTTGTTGCTTTCTTAGGATTAACTGGACGAAGCTTCTGCCGAACTAGCTTGGCATCAGGATACGTTGTGATTTCATGTTCAACTATTCTTGGATCGATGCCTGGCATTTCCTCGTAAGACCAGGCAAAAATGTCGCGGAATTCTTTGAAAAGATCTATGTATATTTGAATCTCTTCAAGGGAGCAATTTGCTACGATGAAGACATTCTCCACGATGCCAGGGTTTCAGGAGATATTGATCGGTAATGTTTCAGCGATAGTTTCCATATTACCCTCAGCATAAATCTCGTGTGTAGCTAAGGGATTAATAGGACAAGACCGCTCTCCCATCATGGTCATGGTGATGAAGATATTCCTAGGGTTTATCTAGACTAGTCATTGCTTCAATTATTGCTTCATCAGAGGGTAAGACTATGTCCAATGAATCGGTGTGAGCGAGAGAACCCTGAGCCCAAACAGGCTCTAGAAGCGGATCTAACTCTTGTGCAGGAGCTGGATCAGTGTGGGATGATGTTTGCTAGACTAAGGAGTACGCTACTTCAGTTGTGGATAAGGGCATGGACATGCCCGAGTGTCCTATCTCATCCATCGTGGTCGATGGGGAAGAAAGTGTCCACAAATCATTGAAGTAAGTCGTGCGAAACGACAAAACTTGAAAAATCTCAACCTTATGGTGATTGGATATAAATTGGATATCACCTTGAGGGGGTAGGTAATCGAAGGTACCCATCAAATATGGGCACAAACCAACCCCTACGTTGATGACACTTGGTTGAGGATTATCAATCATCGGGACCGTGGATGCCCCCAAAGCAGGGTCAAGTCTAGAGAAGGACAATTGATCGATGGTCACTAACCGGCCCTCTTGTGGAAACAACAAGACCCAGAAAATTGTAGCAACCACAGCTTGCATGGCATAAGTCCAACTCCTTCCTAACAAGAGGTTATATTCAAGGGGAGCATCGACTACCTCTACTTCAACACACATGGTCTTCCCTCCTAACTGCACGGGGAAAGAAGGAACGATACAATGTGGTCGGAACGAACGACTGTCGAAAGCGGTGAGGAGAGTAGGTGACCAAGACAAAACGGGTTGGCCAACGACCTTCCAACATGCCAATGACATAACGCATGTCAAGGTGACCTCATCAACCATCGTGCAGAAGATATTCTGAGTAAACTTTTTTGTGGGATAAGCCACTACTATCTGAAACGCTACATGGTAAGGTAGATGAGGTTTTAATTCGGTTGTATCTAGCATGATTGTACCCAGATTACAAGTCTTGGTAGATCCTAAAGTAGTTAACAAGGCTTTCCTCTGGGAAGGGCAGCTTTGGAGGACCTCCAACACGGACATCGCACAAGGGGTTTGTGATAAATCCTCCACCACAGAATAGTTCTGGGCAGCCCTTGCATTTGGGTTATGAGAAGCTTTTTTAAATGCACCTTTGGGAATGTGTGTCATTATTTCTCCCAACGTCTTCTCAATATGTAGAGGTAGAGATGGGAGGTCAGCTTCTTTACCCTTCTCAGAAGTGCTTGGTTTACTATAGTCGTGTGCTCTAGTCGATATAAAAGCATCACCCCTAACCATATATACGTTTGTGGATGCGGGGTTGTTCGGAGGCGGACAGTGTTCTTGGCTGCCCCCTTCTGTGCTTGCATAGGCTTGAGTTATATTTTTCCCACATTGAAATGGATTGGTCAACACCGCATGTTGTTGTTACGTGACAAATTTTTGGGCACCTGCAAGTCAAGGACATAGATGGGTCGGGTGGTCTTCCATGCACAAGCTGCATGGATACTGTTGAAACAGAACTAAAATTTTGTTTTTTGAACAAATTTTAGTATCCTGGAGTCTTTGCATTATTAATTTTTTCCAGATCTAATGAATTTGAAATACACTCGAGACATATTCTGAAAAAATCAATGATAAAATTTAAGTTTTTCTAAATAAACATCGGGATATCGGAGTTCGCGGTTTGAAAATAACAAAGTTCAATACACTTTAAATCCCGATGTTCCGATTTCCCGATTTCTCGATGCGCTAATCCTAGATTAAATCATTATTATCCTAATCTCATTTAAAAATCAGTCTTAACGATTAAGCTAATCGTATCGGGGAATCGCATTTCGCTGATTCGAACGGACATGTAAACTTTACATCGTTTTCCCCGATTTCCCGATCCCCGATATAAAT
>ML785882.1:291024-303674 GCA_009831015.1 Picea engelmannii
CAATAATGAACTTTCTTAAAACAAAGAAACCCAAACTAAAAGTTCTCTTTTAAAGCGAACTATTCAGAAGAAATATGATCTTTCCCTAAACAATTCTAAAGAAAACACATGCTTTGTAATTGAAAGACACTCAAAGAAAGAGATTAATCCTTCAAAACCAAACAAAGCAAAGATGGTTATAAGCAACTCAAAGAATGTCAAGCAAACTGTAAACAGATCAATATAGGCTCCAAAAGTTCAATCCAGCTAATCAAAGCAAAACTGGGCATTAAAAAATAGGACATCCTAATTCCAAACACAAATTTCAAATGGGTTCGCAGCCTAGCTATAGGGTGCAATGCGAACATTAGTGGAGTTCGCAGGCTAGACACCGGTAGGGTGCGAACATCTCGCATTGTATTACACAGTAGGGTGTGAACTCAGATGATTCTCGTAGGCCACTTAAGGGTACAGTGCAAGAATGTCTGTAAACACAAAATTTGGAAAAAGGACAAAACTTTTGAGTGAACTTTCAAATCCAGAGAGTCTTGTTGGATCTCCCACAGACTCAGAGACCATAAAACAAGCAATCAAAGCAAGGGAAACTAGACTAACTAGGAAACAATATGTTCCCCGGTGGAGTCGCCAATTTTGTTATTGGATAAATCCGTAGGTGCGGACACTAACTGATCTCCCTAGATCCACCTGGATCTAGAACAAAACACACCAGAACATGACGCTTTCCTTAAGTTTTAGATATTGAATTTACTAGTAGGAAGGAACAAGTAACATACCTTAGTATCGCTTCCTAGGGTCTTTTTTGCTCCTGCTTCGCTCTGGTGCTCTCGTGAGGTCAAGACCAAGACAACACAAATCAACCAAAGTGATAGAAATAGCATAAACTCAATAAAAACCTATGTATGTGATTAAGGAATCATACAATAAAACACAACAAGCTTTATAGGAAAGAATCATATTACTGTATCATATTAAATGTGAAAGAAAGATTACAACCATGGCCTTGATGTTGTAAGGTCCCTTCCAACTGTCCTTCGTTCCCCACACACTTTGACTCCAATAATTCTGAGAGAATAGATCTGATGATATTCACAATCTATCTTGACAAAGCAAATCTCAAAGCCACTCCAACCAAGATAATAATTCCAAGCCAACCAAAGCTAACAAGCTTAAAAACCAACAAAAGCTCACTTTCTCCATGATAACTCCTCTCCTTTTATAATTTGAAGAGGATAAGGTAAGGAGGTTAGGATGATCCCACTAAATCATGAAAGCGAGTAAGATTCAAACCATTTGGATGCCACCTCACCATAGAAGTTTCTCCTTCTAGAAGATTCTAGAAAACGCTCATTTTTCCCACGTGTAGGCATTCTCGCACCCTAGCTATAGAGAAACCTATGAACATCTCGCACCCTAGCTATAGTGCAACCTACGAGAATGGGTCATTCTCGCACCCTGCCTATATAGCAACCTGCGAACTTCCTTTTTTATAAGATTTTTACATAGGAAAATGCAACTTCTTTTCTCAGGAAAAGTTCTTATCCTTCCTCTCTTTAGGAACTCAGGCCACTGACCTCTCTGAAGGAAACAGATAGTTTTACATCATTAACAATCATAGGGATGACGAAAATAATGTGTAACACCGTGGCAAATGCAATCAACGGAATCCCAAAACAAGCCCTCCATATGTGTTCTCCACTACAATTGGTCCAGCTTTGGAGGGGTTATCTCCGCTACTTTTCCGCATGCGACCTCGTGTTTATCCCTTGTGTTAGATGGGGTTCCCAGATAACTTTCACTACACTGGACTTAGACACTCCCTAACTCAGACTCCAATGTTTGATTTTAAATGGCCTTGAAGAGTTTCCTCTCCAACCTAATTCAAGGCCCTAATCCTGAACTAGTTGGTTAACCCTACAAACAGAAAAGTCTAATAAATTTTAGATTTTAGTGTTAATTTTATGGCTTTGCTTTATGTCAAGGGGTATGAAAGTGAAACTGATGATGTGTAAAAGATGCAAGAAAAAATGAATAAAAAAGATGGAAACAAAAAAATTCTACTTAATGCAAAATTTCAACAACTTTTCAAAATAAATATTTTTTTAATTTTCTAAGATTTTGGACAGAAAACTCAAAAGAAATTTCACTTGACTACAAGCTACTTATGATCTAAGTAAACTGCAAAAACTTATGAAATAAATGACTTTTCCCTGGCTAGTAATGCAGAAACACACTCTTCAACCAAACAAAAAAATGAAAGAAATTATTTTTATTATTATTTAAATGTTGATAAAGCAAAAAGGAAAAATACCAAGAAGTAAAAACCAAGAAAAAACAATTCTGGCCTAATCGCAGATCGCAAAGAGTCACTTCAACAAATCACACACTAGTAACTTTTAAAAAATGACTCTCACACTTGTCTAAAAACCCTAAAAAAATATTTTTTATGACAACTTTTAAATGAGAAAAAACAAGCTAAGGGTAAGATTAGTCCTAAGCTATTGATTGCTAAGATAGAGATTCAAACACCGGACAAGTATAATTCTTATCAAGGGAAAGTATGACCGCCTTACCCTCAAAAAAAAGTATCATGTATAAGCACGCTATTGTTAATCTAACAGCAAGCATGTGAACGCGAGCTATATAGAGACAGAGGGTGTGTACACGCGGGATGACCTTGTATAGGCCGCGCGTGTATATCTAAACTCTGAGAAAAAAAAAAAAAACAACAAACAGCCCAGACCAGGAAGAGACCACTGATATTGATAACCAGGATCTCCTGGAGGCTTGGACACTCTTTTTAACAGAAAAAGTAAACCAAGAAAGGAAAAATCATAAAGCAAAAACAATCTGAGATAAGACTGTAAACAACCAAGACTCAGACAGAATTCCAGAAAACCCCTGAGAATGTCTGATTCTGACAAGGAAGAGGATGACTGCCTCAAAAATTCTCTAGACTCTACATGCTACTGCTACTTCCTCAGCTAGTGTTCGCACATGGGTTGTAAGAGAGTAGGGCATGGGCACATGCATGCAGACCTTATGCAGGCTGTGTGTACCTATGTGGGTCCCGACAAACATAGTCAAGCAAATAACAGAGAAAGCTAGTATGGTAAACCAGACTCTCTGCTAGCTCAAACCTTACAGAAACTATAAAAAAATAGGCAAGAAAAATTAGTCTTTTAAACTACCCAAAACACATAAAATTCCTAAGAACCCTAGAGATCGTCCCCAGTATGGTCACCAATTATATTGTGAGGGAAATCTCCTTGCAGACTAGCAAATAGGGCTATGCTTTGCATGCAGATATGACCAAGAGAAAAACTACTTTCTACCTTCGTCCCCAGACTTAAATCCTATTTCTTTTCAATAAAACATGGCTAGATCAACCTACCTCGTTCCAGGCATTTGATGTCGATCCCTTTTCGCACTTGATCACTTTTTCACAGCTCTTTTTTCCAATGATAACCTGCATACAAGACAAGCAACAACTACACATGCATCTTACTTATATACTAGCAGGTTAGAAATTCAAACATGTACATAACAAATTATGAATAACTCATGAATTGGGACGAGAAAATCATTTTCTTTATTACTTTGAATGAGTAAACTTACAAAAAGTTGAGACTGGCCATCGTTCCGCGAACCTGATCCCGGGCTCCTCTTCAACTGTCCTCCAACTTCTTTGCTTTCTCTCTTTTATGGCATAAGGATGGTTAAAGGGTTGGGACAATGGGAATATGCAAATGGGCAGAATTTCTTTGCTATATTTTTTCTCTTCCAAATGGGACCCCTAGCCATTATTTTATAGGTTAGAAGAAGCTAGGTATTTGGACGAACCCTCGGCCATGCATGGCCGAGAGTTTCAGTTAGCTCATCTAGAGTTGTGTGTTCCGTTGGCAACTTTCCTTTTTTCGTGCTTTTGTCGTTCCACGCGGGTTGTTTTAGGTCAGCTAGTGTGTACACGCATACAGTAGTGGAGTAGGGCGTGTGCGCCCTTATCAAAGAGGTTTTTTAAAGAGTTGTTCAGCAATGCTTTGGCAAAGAAGGGATCTGATATGGCCTGATGCCAGGTAATCATGTATGGTGCAATTTAGGGTTATAACAGTGGACCCCACCCCTTCCGCGAATTGATAAACATCTATGATGATGAAGAGAGCCTGGAGGTATCCTTGGTCACCCCTCTACAGATCATAGAAGAAAAGGAGCTAGAGAAGACATCTTCCCCAGCTCCCGATGCTCAAATTCGAAGCCTTTCACACAATGACCAGGAGATCAAAAGTGTCTTAGAAACTGAACCACTCAATGTAACAGAAACTCAAAAGGATAGTCTGACAGACAAGAGAGCGTCAGGCGAACAAAAGGAAGAAGCTCCATAGTAGGAAATTAGTGTATCAATGGTTGATTATCAAGTAAGTACCAAGTCTACCCCCGACGCCTCAATTTCAATCGATACTTAACTTCCTGATGAGCAACAAATAGAAGTCGGTCCATTGGAACACATGGAGGAAGTTCAAGAACCCAGTCTTGAACAAATATATACCATCGGGAGCCTGGGAAATATGCTCACTTTGGGAGATCAGCGAATCCCTGAACCTATGGATGAATTCACTAACATACATGTTATTTCTTATGACCAGAAAAGGAAATTTATCATGCAAAGAACCACCAAGAAGAGGAGGATCACTCTAGATCGTTCCATCCTCATCACCACAGAGGAAAATCTGATCAACGCAAAGCATGCCAAAACATCTAAACTTATCGGCACAGGGATGGAAATCACAAATTCCACCCTAGACAGAGCGAAAAGGGATGAAGAGGACTTGGTTACTGCTCTGAAAGAATTAGAACATTTGCACCACTTGGAAAAATATTACCAGGACACCACATAGATCGTGGTGTTCCTAAGAAGTGAATTCAAGGAGGCATAGAACAAATTTACATATGAATGGCACCTATTCACTGTGAGGATAGTCAAGCTTCAAGAAGACACCCTCATGGAACTGGCGACATGCAAGGATATGGAAAGGTGGTACGAGAAAGCACACCAAGCCATGGAGAGGATCGACTATATATACGATGTGCAATAGGGTCGAGACACTGAAGAGCATGGCAACCGGGTGCTAAGGGAAAGCACCATTGACCACATAAGGAAATCAGTCGAATATTGGGTTAAAATGGCTCAATAAATGGGCCAAGTGCAAGAAAATTTGGACCAAGATCAACCAGGTAATGAAAGACATAGGCCTCCCCAAATTCGGTGCACCCGATGACTTTGTTGACTTGCGCAACATAGTCAAATCACATGCCGAACAGGACTCATCATGGGCTGGGAAAATAGCAAAGGTGGCAGACATGGCGCCAGGACAGGTGCAACAGTTCATCTATCACTCGATCAATGTTCGAGCCATGTTGCAGCAGTTAAGTGCCAGAATAGTCAAGTATCGAGCACATATAGTAGAGATACGAGAGATCCTTTCGGCCCCAATGGAAGAACATAGATTCCCATATGCTAACACATGTGAGCATATCTTCGTCAAGTGGTTGAAGTACAAGAGGAGTCATCCACTCAAATGAGACTATTTGATGACTCTGTGAAGACTGATAGAAGAAAGCGCCATGTGGCAATTTGTGTTTTACTTAGCTACACTTTAATAGTTATTTTTAGTTAATAGTATGTTATAAATATGAGGATCAACCTATTAGTCAAGAGTCGATGGTTTTTGCAAAGACCCTCATTTTTGGATTTGTAAAGAACTATTCCGGACCTACCTTAATTGAGAAGTCATGTTTAGGACCAGAGACAAGTTTGTGTTTTCATCAAAATCATGTATGATTGGATGTGGAGAAGAATTATTTCTGATTTCATCTCATGAATGTATGATGTAACGAGTAAGAGCTTCTAAATCTATTGATAAGTTATCTGATCCAATGTTTTATAGTTCTTATCTTTAATGATGAATGTAAATCATTGTGTTAATATGTGATTGACGATTAGAGTTAAGGAGACTATTTTTCTTGCCATCATTTATCGCATGCATGTTTTCTTCTGATGAATTGTATCTCGATCAATAATTTGAACACCAGGAGGTTAATGTATTATTACTAGGCATGTGGTAGAGAATATCTGTCTGCATGCTAGAGAGAAAGGGTTATCCCAAGCTCAACCTTCTCTAGTAGTTAATTTTTCCCACCTTGTTACTCCAGTTGGTTTGTACCGACTCTTATCTCGTTATCGGTCCCACCTATAAAAGAAAATATAAAAGGAGAACACCCGAACTAAAGGAGAAACTTTCACTAGAAACTGTAAAGCACATTGATTATTTGGCTGGATCGCAAGATCTAGAGAACCATTCCACTATTAAACGTTGTATATTCTAATTGGGCCTCGGTGGAGGGTTTGTTTCCTACTGTTGAGTTCAAGTAATTTAGGACCCCTCAACAGAATTGGCGCTAGAAGGAGGGTTGAAGAATGAATGTCTAACAATATGTTTTACAAAAATCTTTCGCTCATCCTATAGATTCAAAATATCCCACATGCATGGCTATTCATTCCCAATATAGCCCACACAAACTCAGTACTCCTGAAATGAGTAACTCACCCCAGCATGAGGAATAACATATGCTCCCTGATGTACCTTACGCTCTTCCTCACGAGGAACTGAACCAATTCAGAAGAATCACAAGAGCTTACGCCCGATAGATCGGTGCATTACCCTTAGCTATGTTACTTCCTTGAAGAAATAAAGTAAGCAAACCATTGGTCGAGTCCCTCGACTAGGTTTTTGTGCACACAGTATAATACCTAATAGATTTTTCTCTCACCAAAATTGAACATCCTCTTAACCTAATCCCCGAAACACCGGTCGGCAACTACTCCGAGCCCAACGAATTTTCTGAAGAGAAAGGGTTTAACTCAGAAAGATATGAAGACATGGAAGATAACAATGACCATGATGAAGAAATTGTAAACCAACCTTATAATAATCAACCTTGGTTGGCCAGAGATGCTTTATCCATCCCTAGATGAGTACATAACCTCCCCCGACATCCAGAGAAGTTGCTCCCTAAATTTGACCCTGAAACCTCAGGATTTCCTGAAGACCATATCAAAAAGTTCATACTGGATATCAAACTGATGAATGTTCAACATGAAGATGTACTATGCAGTGTTTTCCCCGACACTTTCGAGAATTCGGCCTCCACATGGTATTTTAACTTGCCTGTAGGATCCATAACCAGTTGGACGAAGTTTCAAAGGGATTTTCTAGATAAATTTGCAGAAGAAACCACTACAGGAGATTTGATGGCCAAGTTGTTCACCGCCACCATGATTTCAAAGGAGAAGGTTAAATACTTCAATCAAATATTTACCACTATCTTAAACAAATTCCAACCAGAAGCTAAACCTACTCAGGAGTTGCAAATTGAAGTATACGCTAATGCTCTCCCAGCTTCTATTTCCATGTTTGTGAAGAGGGCTGCCAAATCAACCTTAGCTAAGAATTTTGAAGAAGAAAAAATGATAGAGTTCCAAATGAAGGGATGTAAAGAAGGCCAAGTCTCGTTAGTTAAAAAAGAAGTTCAACCTCCTCCTAAGAGAGGACTATTGTTGACTAGACCCCCATGGAAACAAATAGAACAAGGTCCTGAAAAAGGAAGTGGAGACATAGAAGACCTACAATGCATGGTCAAGAAGTTGTCAAGTGAAATCATAGACATGAAGAGAAGTGCATGGGAGGGAAACCAAGGCCAAAGGCCCTATAAACCTTTCTTTAAAATAAATCTTCCTTTCAAAGAAATTGAACCTCCCCCAACCAACTTAAACATCAATCTAGGAAATGTAGCATCCGACAATTTCTGTACCTATCATTAAGAGAATCACTCTAAAAGAGACTTCCCTCAATGGGTGCAAGCCATGAATTTGATGGCCAACCAGTTTCTAGACAAAGTTTCCCTAACCGAACAATCAAGCGGCTCAACTATGAATATTATCGATCGGGAAGAAGTTGATCCACCAGAAGAAACAACCATGTTGATATGGGACCCTGATTTACCTATTCCTTTCGATGACCTATTTCAGGTTCAAGAACCACCCAAAGAAGTCTTGGTTGTGAAAACATGAAGTAGAGGTCAACCTGTCTCAAACGACCTCACTACTGCCCCAACTTCGGGAGGAAGATCAACTCCCGATCACCCGAAAGCATTTTTTGCTCCCCGAAAAAATCCTATAAACATCCATACACGAGAATCGCCTAAGCTAGACTACAACATAGTAGAAGACTTGAAAAAGTTGAAAGCAAATATATATCTCATGGACATATGTAGAATCCCTCAGCAAAAGGACTTTCTATTACAAGCATTGAAATCAATAGAAAATCCTACAACAAGCACTGGCCAAGGAGGAAATCTAAATCCCACGGATCTAGGAAATAAACCAACTGTGAACGCATGCTCTGAAGATAAGAAGGGAAAACCTTTTGTCCCACCATTCCTCTTGTCATTTGAGGTCTTCAACAAAAATCTCCATAATTGTTTGGTTGAATCGGGAGCATCCTCCAATGTTATGCCATTTTCCATTTGCAAAAAATTAAATGCAGTCCCTCTCAAAAGGGATAAGCATGTTATACAACTAGACAGAACCCGAGTGAAGGTTATGGGAGAGCTTAAAGATGTGATGATCAGAATAGCGACACACCCTAAATTTATGCAAGTAATTGACATCATTGTAGTAGATATCCCATAATCTTATGGATTGTTGTTGAGTCAATATTGGTCTGAGAAGTTAAACGAATACTTTAGTACAGACTGGGCTCACCTATGGCTGAAATTAAAGGGACACACGAATATGATCAAGATCAAAAGGGAAATATATCTAAAACATATTGTCATTGACTTAGAAACCCTCAATGAACCTTCATCGATGGATTTCCCTGTGCTTGGAAATTATTACTGTGACTCTAATTTTGGGAATTTCTCCCCCCTCTCATCTGATGTCCCTCTTACTCGAAAATATGAAATGAATTTTCAAGATAAATTTCCAACGGCGGCAAAGGAAATCCTTTTATGTCAAGAACCAGCGTTAGAAATCACAGAACAAACAGGTGGAAAAGAGGAAAGTGACAAGAAAGATGAAGATGATAGGTTTTTCCCACAAGTTTGGACCTTATACTTTGATGGATCTAAATCGCAAGAAGGGTCAGGAGCAAGGTGCATCCTCATCAATCCAAAGGGTAAACGACATTCCCTGTCCTGCATACTAGAATTTGAATGCACAAACAACACCATCTAGTATGAAGCTCTAGTACAAGGGCTAAAAAAAGCCATGGATTTAAACGTTAAATAATTGAAGGTTTTCAGAGAGTTTGAAATCATCGTTAGACAAGTGTGGAACACTATACATTGCAACTCTCCACACCTAAGGAATTACCAACAGGAAGTGCATTGGCTAATAGAGCATTTTGAAGCCTTCAATATTACAGCGATCCCCAGAACAAAGAACATTCTTGTTGATTCTTTGGCCACCGATGCCTCAAGGCTATCACCTCTAGAAGATTATGAAGCTTCCCAGCTCATTGTGGAATTACTCTACAAACCATCGGTGCCCAACAATATTTATAATTGGAAGGTCTTTGAAGGAGATGAACAGAGCATAAACTTTTTGACTAACCAGGATAATTTTAAAGATTTGGATATTGACGATGAAGTATTCCAAGAAAAATCAACAGAAACCAATCCTCAGATAGACCGACCGACTGACAAATCAAGGTCTCACATGATACCGAAGGGAATAGCCAATTTAGAAAACCTTTTTGACCTAAGGGGAATATTTAAAGGGTCAAAAAATGCAAAGACGGGTAGTTCCTGTCCCATGCATGAAACTATAAATCTAGGAACCCCGAAAAACCCCAAGAATATAAATCTCGACAAGACAATATCTAAAGAGGAAAGGACATCCTATCTCAAACTTTTCAGACAATATCAAGATGTCTTTGCATGGTCCTACCGAGATATGAAAAATTATGATACCTGTATCATTCAACACACTATCGCTTTAAAGCCTGAAGTAAAACCCTTCCAATAGAATCTCTAGAAGTACCACCCATCCCTGGAGCCTCTCATGTGTCAGGAGTTAAAGAAACTATTAGACGCCAAAATTATCTTCCATGTTAGACACTCTTCATGTGTAGAAAATTTGGTTCCTGTAAGAAAAAGGTATGGGGAGATCCGCCTATGTGTATATTTCAGAAACCTCAATAGAGCTTCAGAAAAGGACAACTACCCAGTCCCACCAATGGAGCAACTCCTGCAGACCGTGTCTGGCTCTGAGATTTCCTCCTTGTTGGATGGTTCCTCAGGTTACAACCAAGTTCTAGTTTCAGAATAATACCACTTGAAAACTACCTTCTAAACCAAATGAGGAACCTTCACTTATAAACGTATGTCCTTTGGGTTAATCAATGCAGAAGTGACCTTCCAAAGGGCCATGGATGTAGTGTTCTAGGGACTAATCAACAGGTGTGTAGTACTCTATTTGGATGATGTGACCATGTATTCGAAGAACAAAGATCACATCCAACATTTAACCGAAATCTTCAAAAGGTGTAGGAAATACGGTATATCCTTAAACCCTAAGAAAACTATTTTTGGTGTCAAAGAAGGTAAGTTGTTGGGCCACATTATATATCAAGCGGGCATTTGCATAGATAGAGAAAGGATTGAAGCTACATCTCAACTTCCATTGCCTCACAATAACAAAGCTATGCAATCACTCTTTGGAAAGATCAATTTTGTGAGGAAATTCACCCCCAATTTAGCTAAAACAATCAAACCCTTACAAAAAATTATCCGTAAATATGCTCAATTTAAGTGGGACGATGAACGAAAAAAGGCTTTCAGCAATATTAAGATTGCAATATCTCAAGCCCTAGTGTTGCGAAGCCCTGATTTCAGAAAATATTTCTTCATCTATACTTTCACCTCCGACCAATCGTTATCTGTAGTATTAACTCATAAGGATGATGACAACAACGAGGCCTCGGTATCATTCATGAGCACTGATATTCAAGGGGATGGACTAAATTACCTGTTATAGACAAGCAGGATTATGTGGTATACAAGGCACTAAAACACTTCAGATCTTACATCCTTAAGAACCATACCAAAGTCATTGTGCCTCACCCTGTAGTCTGATCCCTATTTACTCAATAGGAGATGGGGAAAAGAAGAGGAAACTGGATGGTAGTAGTCCAAGAATTTGATCTAGATATAAAACCTGCTAAACTGGTTAAGGGACAAGGGTTATGAAAACTAGCAGTTGAAGCCCAGGACCAAGTAAATGACGCCTCCATATGGGAGAATGAATTAGCATTATGGTGTGGTAAAGCTTCATACGTCTCCCTAGGGAAAGAGCCTTGGTATGAGAAACTGACTTATCTCTTGAATCATGGGACTTGCCCAGAAAACCTAAACCCTACGAAAAGGAGAGCTCTCAGGTTAAAATCTTCCCAATATATCCTCATAAATTTGGTGCTCTTCTATGTTAATTATGATGGGGTACTTTTAAGATGTCTCGGATGTGAAGATGCAGACAAAGTTATGAAAGAGCTCCATGATGGTCCTGTTGGTGGACATTTCGCAGGAAACACCACCGCTCATAAAATACTAAGAGCTGGCTATTATTGGCCTACTTTGTTCAGAGACTCTCACACATACGCTAGAAACTATAAGACTTGTCAGATAAGCGCAGGGAGGGAGAAGAGATCAGTTGTCCCACTCCAACCGGTGGTCTTTTCTAGGCCATTTGATCAATGGGGTAAAATATCATAGGAGAAATTACACCAAGTTCTTCAAAACAGCATAGGTACATACTGACTTCCACAGATCATTTCACAAAATGGGTAGAGGCCATCCCTCTGACCCATGTAAATGAGAAGGTGGTGATCCAATTCATAGAATAATAGTTGATCACAAGGTTCGGTGTGCCTTCCGTCCTTGTTTTTTATAATGCATCTTACTTTTCTTCCACCTTGTTAACAGAGTTTTCTCTAGACAAAGGAATCATAATTAGATACTCTGCAAACTACTATCCACAGGGGAACGGAGTGGCAGAATCAACTTATAAGAAACAAGTGAGAATATTAAAGAAAATAGTTGCAGACAACCAGAGGAATTGGCATAGTTCACATCATAATGCCTTATGGGCTGATAGAGTTACACCCAAGGAAGTTATAGGGAATTTCCCATAATTTCTAGTATACGGACAGGAAGCCATTCTCCCAAACAGGCTATATCTTCCATCTCTTCAACTTTCTCAGGATTCTAGAGGACAACCCTCATCAACCATACAACAAAGAATTGATACCATCCTCATGTTGGAAGAAGAAAGGGAGAAAGCGAAATCAAAATTCATAGCTCATCAGCAGATAGTGAAAAGGTGGTTTGATAAGCATAAGGCTAAAGAGAAGAATTTTGAAGTGGGAGACTTAGTCCTGAAATGGGACAAAGCAAATGAGCCGAAAGGAAACATTCTAAGTTTCAGAATCTATGGCTCGAACCTTTTGGGGTGGCTGAGAATATCGGGGTAGGAACATATCGATTGCAGAATCTAAGGGGGGAACCTGACACCCTCTCGGTGAACGACCAAGCCC
>ML785882.1:303860-320252 GCA_009831015.1 Picea engelmannii
ATGTTTTCACGATGTTTTGTTTAGATAGGTCGATTGCGGAATGCATTTTTTGTTTTGTCGTTTGCTATTGTACTTTTGCGCTTTTAAATATTGTGTTTAGCAAGACAATGGTTGACCTTAATTCATGCGATATGATGAACTCTGTTCCTGACTCATCGCTCGCATACCAAACAAGAAGCTCTATGGGACCTATGGTTGTTTTGAGGGATTCTCTATCTAACCTGTGCAGATGAACAACCTTGGAAAAATGATGAAGCATCTATCTAGTGGTCTGGTAAAACCTTAAGGGAAATATGGTTAGTTGGAAAGGACTACATGTACCTCAGAGAAAGAGCTAGCAAAAAATTACACCTTAACCATCTCATTTTGAAAATAACAGACGTCCTCCTCTCCCACTCGCTTGGGGCATTCTACTGAAATAAAGAATCAACTATATCAAATGAGTGCACAATAGGAGAGGGTATGCAGATAACTCTATCGGGGCTATGGACACTTGTTGGTAGCAGAGGAAGGTTTGTGACGTCGAGGTGACTCCATTGGGGATATGGATGCTAGCTGGCAGTGGAGCAACATCGTAGCAAGTGAATAAGGGTAACTAAAAGGCCTAGTGCCAATGAATGCTTTGCTAGACTCTTGTCAAAGGGGGCATGGGTTATGGTTGTAGGAAACGAAGGTGGAATAAAGGTTGAAAACCCCACAGCAAGCCCAAACGCACCAACCACGGAATTTCAAATACCAGGATACAAGGGTCTATGATAAAAAACTAGTTAAGTTCTTAACCATCTTTTGCATCAGCCGAGCCCGAGGTAGGAACAGAGATTTCACTTTCGCCCAGTAAGTCTCCATTTGTTGAGCACTCAACACACCCTAAAAATCCTATGTCCATTTTTCACTTTTTGGGCACCACTTAATCTTTGCATTGTCTCATTCGACTTCATGTTGAGAAATGTTTGGCTTTTATTATTATCTTGACTCTCATTATATTTTCAGGTCTATTTGAACTTATGAAACCCCGTGAATTAAAAAAGAGCCTTAACGCTTGAATAAAAAATCAAAATCCAAAACACTTCACTTGACACACTCATATTCGGCATCGGAAGGAATTCAAAGAAGGAAAAGAGCCACTCAAAAAACCTCAGTCATCGAGCGTCAATCTCCATTGGCATCGGCAAAAGAAAGTTTTGTTTGCGCCAATGTTTTGCATAAGGATATCGTCGATAGTCGATTCCCCTTCGGCATCGGTAAAAGATGAGAGGAATAGGAATTAACAAAGAAATAAAAGATATCGTTGATAGTTGATGCCTAGCACACTTATCAGAACCGGAGAAATCCTAAAAGGATTCCCACATACATTATGACCGTGCTAAAAGATACTCCTGATCATCGATCCCTTATGTGTTTTCGGCATCGAGACTTTGGTGAAGAATTTAACCCGAAGAAAAACATGTGATAGGTTTATCCTCGATCGCCGACCATGTATACCTTTTCGGCATCAGCAAGCTAATATTTTTTTTAGAACACACAACTTAAGGAAAGTTCCGACTCCGATTAATACACGCGAATTAGAAATCGGTCTTCAACACCACGTGTCTTTGCCAGATTGGAGAAACGTACGGCCTAGTTTTTACCACCGAGTCATTCTTGGTTCCTTAGGTCCAAGTCACACCTTCGAGTCAGCTTTGCCACGACAACATTGTATGATGAGATTGATCGACGTCGGACCCTTTTGCAAGGGACATCGATGAAAATTTTCATAGTGCATCCCCGATCCCCGATCCACCCACTAAGAAAGCAACACGATGCGACGTTTTAGCATTAGATACGATTAGATTTTTTAGCATTTAAGAGGATAATTAACACCAAATACCACATTAGTTTCTACCTCGTGTGCCAATAAAAAAAACCATTTAAAATCATCGATAGACCACATCACTCTCGTGCCTCAACCGTCAAACCACGATGAATTTAAGTTGCAAAGATTCGGCGGCATATTTGTTTAAATTTCACTCATCACCTGAATTGAATGGATGATGTGACACGATAAGTTCTTCCATGGTTTAAATTCTCTTGAGTCGTTGTAAGCAGAATCATTATGTGTGCAAGGAGATTCAAATCATCCGAAGAAGCAAGACAAGTAATTCAAAAGATGTAGAAGTCTCGTGAGTATCAAATAACCAGGTTTAGAAAACTTTACAGGAACAATGCCACTAAGAAAGCCAACCACTAGATGATCGTCGAGGGCGTCGAAGATGAAAGAAATGGAGATAGGTGAAGGCTCCTCTCTAGGGGTTGCAAAACAATTGCAATACACTCTGAAATTGGAACCTATCATCAAAATAGCAACGAAGAAGGTTTTTATTCAGCCTCCACCCTTTGGAGATACAAAGGCAAGCACAGGGACCAAGGCAGCACTCCCACATTGGGGAGAGCTCTTTAAAAATGTCAGTCGGGAGGAAAACCCAGAATATATCCCACATAGCGATCCATATGTAAGAGCACTTGACGAAGAAGTGTTCCCGAACATCTAGCAGTCGTACATGCATATGGTTGCGAGAAGAACCCCTATTTTTCCCTGCATTGAAGTTCTAAAGTGGCTCATCGACCACATAAACACACATAAGTGTTTAATCAACGATGAAAATGGTGGTTGTGTCAAGGTGTTCCTTCTGGTAGAGGTCCAGAAATACTACAAACAGCGAAACCCCGAGGAGCGGCTGAATACAGATTTCATCATTAAGTTCTACGAGCGTCGTGACACAAGTCGGGTGTTGACCTCATGGTGGAGAGAAGATAAGAAATACACCAACCGAAGCACTGGTTGGTACTAGATGGCCAACTTAAGGGAGTCATACATCCACTTGATGGATCTCATCTATTGATTATATGGAGAGAAGGACTACTCTAGATTTTCAAAGGCATGGATGCCCCTAGCTTACACAGTGGCAATTTTCAGGAGCGGCTTCAACTGGGGAGCGATCATTTCTAAGAAATAGAGCATCTACATCCAACAGGCCCAGACGTCGATGAAAGGAGAGACACCAACCTTCTACATGGCTTCATATCTTCTCGATGTCATGTGCACCTGAAACATATTCGTCAGCATGAACCTAAGTTGGCATGTTCCAGAGTTGTCGGTCCACATTTATTTCAGCATCCTATGGGAGAATAGGTACAATAAGTCTTACTCCCTCATTTGCGATGAGTTCATCGCATGAATTTATTTCATTCCTTTTAAGAAAGAATGCCGGAGACTATCGGCTGCGGCCAAGAAGATGATATCAAAGGTAGGCCATTGGTACTTGGACGAGTGTGACACCTACATCAGGGTGTTCGGGGCCACCAGAGCACCACATCTCCTGTCAGCTCATGTCCCGGACCAGCTTGTAGTTAGAGAAATATGTTACCAGACCATCCTATAAGGCTACAACTCTACCTTGGTCAAGAACAACAAGTGGGCGTTCATACCTTATGGTTTCCATGTAGGTTTCTATTTGGTGAAAGACACTGCTCAAGCCAAACAGGAAGGGTTGAGACAACTAGAGTTCAGATTCCAAATAGGCCGATTCCATAAGCACGATTCAAAAGGTATGGTCTTGAAACATGCTTCGCAAGTGTCATCCTCCTATTCATACGCCCACAATAAATTTGAAGATGAAGTCTTCACAGAAAATTCCCAAGATTGGGATGAGGTGGTGGCAAGAATGGCAAACCCCAAAATGACCAATTTCAGGGCCATGAGCCTGGATGAACAGGAAATGACCATAGAGCAATCGGCTCAAGAGGCCTTTAGAGCCAAGGAAGATATGATAGCGGCAGAAGAAACAGAGGCTCCCCTAGTAGCTCCGATGCAGGATAGAGGTTTCCCTATGACACAGGATGCACGGGAAAGGGGGTTGCTCATGATAGAACAATATCAGCGAGTGATTGATCACCTACAAGATGACTCGAACCTAATAGGAATGACAGGGTCCCCTGCCGACAAACCAGATGAAAGCCAGGCGGGCCCAAGCGGCCCTGAACTAATAGACATTGATAAAATCGTAGGGTTAGACAACCCTGAAATCACATCGCTGCAAGCCAGATCACTGGGGGATGTTTCAGCTCAGTTGAAGATAATCGGAGCATCAGGGAGAGAAAGTGCACCAAACCCCCTCCACGAATTGATAAACATATATGATTATGAAGAGAGCCCAGAGGTATCGCTAGTGACCCTTGTATAGATCATAGAAGAAAAGGAGCCAGAGAAGACATCTTCCCCAGCTCCCGACGCCCAAATTCAGATCCCTTCACACAACGACCAGGAGTTTGAAAGTGTCTTAGACATTGAACCACTCAATGTACTAGAAACTCAAAATAATAATCTGACAGACGAGCCAAGGTCATGTGAACAAAAGGAAGAAGTTCCACAGGAGGAAATCGGCATATCAATAGTCGATTATCAAGTAAGTACCAAGCCTACCCCCAACACCTCAGTTTCAATTGGTACTCAACTTCCCAAGGAGAAACAAACAGAAGTCGGTCCATCGAAACACATGGAGGAAGTTCAAGAACCTAGTCTTGAACAAATATATACGATCGGGAGCCTAGGAAATATGCTCACTTAGGGAGATTAGCAAATCCCTGAACCCGTGGATGAAGTCACCGACATACATGTTATTTCTTATGACCTAAAAAGGAAAGCTATCATGTAAAGAACCACCAAGAAGAGGAGGATCACTCTAGATCGCTCCATCCTCATCGCCATGGAGGAAAATATGATCAACCTAGAGTATGCCAAGACATCCAAACTTATCAGCGCAGGGATGGAAATCACAGATGTCACCTTGGATGGAGAAAAAGGGGATGAAGAGGAGTTGGTTGTTGCTCTGAAAGAATTGGAACATTTGCACCACTTGGCGTAATATTACTAGGACACCACACAGGCCATTGTGTTCCTAAGAAGTGAATTCAAGGAGGCCTACAACAAATTTACAGATGAATGGCACCTATTCACTGCGAGGATAGATGAGCTTCAAGAAGACACCCTCGTGGAAATGGAAACGTGCAAGGATATGGAGAGGTGGTACGAAAAAGCACACTAAGCCATGGAGAGGATCAACTATATCAGCGTGGTGCAATAGGGTCGAGACACCGAAGATCATGGCATCCGGGTGCTAAGGGAAAGCAGTGTCAACCACATAAGAAAATCAGCCGAATAATGGGTTAAAATGGCTCAGGAACCTCATCAGTCAATCCAAGAGAAATGGGCCAATTATGAGAAAAGTTGGACCAACATCAACCAGGTAATGAAAGACATCGGCCTCCCCGAATTCGCCACACCCGATGACTTTGTTGACTTGTGTGACATAGTCAAATCACACGCCAAATAGGACTCATCATGGGCTGGGAAAATAGAAAAGGTGGCAGACATGGCGCCAGAACAGGTGCAGCAGTTCATGGAGCACCCAATCAAAGCTCGAGCCATGTTGTAGCAGTACAGATACGAGAAATCCTTTCGTCCCCAATGGAACAACATAGATTCCCATATGCTAACACATACGAGGATCTCTTCATCAAGTGGTCGGAGTACGAGAGGAGTCATGTTGGGCCTTGACCAAGTTTTGAGGATCCTTGGTCATGTTTGAACTACTTTTGGGACTTCAACAGGCTATCGAAGACAGAGCGCAAGTCGAAGCAGAGATCACGGGATCTCGCCCCCTTTTTAGGGATTTTTGGGTTTGGGGCTTATGTAACGGGAATGGGGATGTTAGCCCGTGAGTTTACCCATGTTTAGGCCCATTTTGTAATGTATAAATAGAAAGCTAGGCGATGTAGGAAGTAGTTCGATCTATGTGATCAAAGGAGGGACAAGTATGTGATGATAAGTGCTAAGTGTTAATTGCTAAGTGCAAGTGGTAATTGTAATTTCTTTGTGCATACTGTGTGAGACTTGCAGAGCTAAGTGCAAGTGATTGTAAGAGACTGTGGAAGGATTTGTGTTGTACTTCAGGGAAGGAGGATCTAGCAAGGTGCGCAGATATCCTGTCCTTTGTGAAGTAAGATATCATGGCTTTGTGCATGTAGAATATTGACAGAAGGAAATAAAGAAGAAGAGTTGGTGGATGTAGCCCCAGGGTGGGGGTGAACCATGTATATCCTGCGTTGTGATTGCTATGTGTTATATGGTTGTTCTCTTGTCTATGTGATTGAATGCTTAGTGCATTGATGTATGCTTAGAAGGATCTAATATGGTAGCTTAGTGTTGAATAACGTGAATAAATGTTAGATCGGATCTATGTTTGAATGCTTAGTACTTGAACCTATTGGATCTGTATAAATACTATGTTGATCTGTTGTTAGGGTTTAGCTACGTTGTAAACAAAGGCTGAATATTAACGAACTGTAACTGCTAAGTGTTATGTTAAGGTGTTACAATCTCATATATGTTTCCCAGCTAAGGTTGCAGACACTGGAGTCCTACAACCACCCCTTCCTCTACCTAGGGTGAGACTTCATCTACTTCACAGGTGTTGGCAAAAGGGTCGATAGTTAGGGTTATGTTGGTGCATTGTTGTAACGTTGAACCCTGGGTCTGTCCCTGTTGTTGGCGTCAGAAGTCACTCATGGATTGCAGCAGGAATAGAGCCCGACGCCCATAATTTTATGTCACGATTTGTTTATAAAAGGGGTGATCAAATGGAAGTTAACTCAAAACAATATTGTTCTAACTCCGAAACTAGGCCAGGTATGCATGGGCAAGTGAGGTCTTAGTCAAACTTCAGATAGTGAGTTGTAGTAAGGGTGAGTAGGGGGAAGACTTGTATCAGAGAGATGCAAAGGTCTGTCGTAAACATCAGGTTTCTAATAGACTGTAGGAGAAAGCATCCAAACGCAAGATCTTCTTACATTTAAACGCAGAAAACCAGAGAATACAATGATGCAACGATAAATCCTTTATCATAACACAATTGCAATAATTCATGCGAATCAGTCGATCATGAACTCCCTCAGTATGAGATGAAAACTTAGATGGAGTAGGAAAATTGTCTGTCATAAAACAAGAAATCTTACATACAGATGCATAATCAGAGAGATAGAATGTCTGTTAAAACTTTACAGTCGGGAGCTTCGCTCTACCATCGATAGATTCCAAAATGGAAAAATTTCCTACATATACTCAAAGAGAAATACAATAGCGAAACTGAGACACTGCATTAAAAACATTGCGTCTGCATGTACACTGACAATCTGCACATGCAGTCTCTGAATGGTCGTGCACCTATGCCAGACGCAATCGAACTCCTGACAGTCCAGCAGATGAACTGATGTGCTTTTAATTCATTTTCGGACTTTCCATTTATGGCGGAGACGATATCTAACTACCACCCACTGCTTCCTTAAGACTGGGGATGACCTCAGTCAACTCTATCTTCTGAGACATGGCGGTCTCCTAATGGTGCCACCTAGATCAGCTGAACAGTCCTCCTTTGGATGATGCTTCGTTGGACTGTTGCACGGGGACCCCTATGGAAGACATGGATGAGGGTATGATAGGGGTGATGGTGAATCAACGGGAGTTGTGACATCGGATGAGGAATGCCACAGGGTATGGACAGGACACAGGTGGGAGCAACATGGAGCACAGGGGGACAACTGAATGGTGAATGATGTTGAGGTGGAGGTGACTGGGAGGAGAGACACATACTATGAGGGTGAGTGGATAGGTGATAGGGGAAGAGGGAGGCGGTAAGTGATTTGGAAGAAGTGGGGGCAGACGCAAGGAGGAGTCACCACGTTAAATGGAGGGAAGGATGGCACAGAAGGTGACACGTCAGGAAGGAGGCCCCACATTAATATCCATCATTATGGACCCCCCCCCCCCCCTCCGCTTAAAGGTAGAATGGCAGGGGGGTATGGAATCCACTCCCGACTATAGATCTGAGCACGTAGATCCTCGCCACTCAGATCTGCGCATTGCTTAACCACAGGCGCATTCGTGCCCTGAACTTAGGGTAAGTGGGTTTTCACCCGCTCCTTCACATTTTCCCCCCCTTAGAAGAAATGTTGCTAACATTAGGCTCCATGGGGGATAGAGTTGTCCCTGTGATGCTCTAAGAACTCATTCTACAGCTTCAGTGCCTTGTTGTTGGGCTATGGAGTCATTTATTAAGCCGAAAATAGAAAACAATATTTACAAAAACAGAGGAGTTGTCTTCGGCTCAGAAAAACATTTTTTCAAGAAATGCCCATTAACTGGGCCATTAAAAACTTCTTTGCCTTCCAAATCCTGCAACCTGTAAGTGTTGTTTGATAATACTTTAGAGATTCTGAAAGGCCCAATCTATAGGGCATCAAACTTATTGTGTTTGCCTCTGTCATGCCTGGATGCATCCCACTTGAGCACCAGATCACCCGGCTCAAAATATTTCTTCCTACTTTTCCTTTCAAAGGCTTGCTTGATCTTTTGCTGATGACTGTAGGCCCTGTTCATCACCTGCTCCCTGATCTGTTGGACTTCCACCATTTGATGAATTCTCCTGACCATGTGGTCTGGTTCTCCTTCAAGCTCCTGAAATAATTTCACCAGAGATAAAGCGAGTTGAGTAGGAAAAACATCCTCTGTCCCATAAACAAGTTGGAAAGGTGAGGTGTTCAGGGACCTCTTTGTGGTCACTCGATCAGCCCATAGAGAAAATTTGAGTTTTGAATCCTATGCCCTTTTATTTTCTTCTAATAATCTTTTAATGAGCTTGATCAAACCTTTATTAGAAGACTCCGCCAATCCATTTCCTTGAGGATCATAGGGAGTGGAGTGAACTAGTGAAATCTCAAACTGCTCAGAGAACTTAACCAGAGGCCCAGACCTGAAAGAGGCAGCATTATCGGTGACAATTCTGCTAGGGTAGCCAAATCTAGCTATGATGTCCTCCAGGAAGCTAATAATTACTTTGTGAGAAGTACTCCTAGTGGGGGTAGCTTCTATCCACTTGGTGAAATAGTCTTTCGCAGTCAGGATCCATCTGTGTTGGTCGCTTGAGGGAGGATGAATTTCTCCAATGAAGTCCAATCCCCACTATTGAAAGGGTGTTGAAACTACTACTGGCTTTAGTGGCAGATATTTGAGTTGCTTCTTTCCTGAGAACTTTTGGCATTTGATGCAAGCTCTTATTCCTCTACAAACATCAGCGAATAAAGTGGGCCAGTAATACCTAGCCCTGAGGATCTTGTGATTTGTGGTCTTCTAGAAATGATGACCCCCACAAAGGCCACTATGGAAATCAAACATAACTTTATGGGCTTCATGTGGATTCAGGCACCTTAAAAATACCCCTAGAGGGTCTTTCCAATATAAAACTCGGTCAACGAGGCAATATATGACCACCTTGAGCTTTAAAGCTCTTGCCTTGTTCTTTCCCATTCCATCAGGAGGCCTCAATTCTTGCAGAAAGTACAAAATATCTCTGTACCAGGTGAATTCTGCTAGTGATAAGTCACCCTTAGCTTGCTAATTTTCTGAACAGGCGTTGATGGAGCTAATCCCCAAGGCTTCGTAATTGGATTCAGCCAACAGCCTGGCTAAACCCTGCCCCTTTATCAACTTGGTGGGCTTAATCTCCAAATCAAACTCCAGGATCTTTGCGATCCATCTACCTCTTCGCCCATCTATGTCAGGTTGTATAAGAATGTCCTTCACAGAGGCTGAAGGAACGTATGCAGTGATCCTTGAGTGCAAGACATAGACTCTGAAATCTTTGAGATCTTTCACCAAGGCATAGGCCTGCTTCTCCATGATCTCATACCGGACTTCTGCATCTCTCAATGCCTTGCTAAAGAATGAAATGGGCTGCTCTCACCCTTCCTCATTTTTCTGCAATAAGACTGCTGCTACTGTATCAAAAGAAGCAAAAGAAAAAATCAAGAAATCCTTGGAATAATCAGGACTGATTAGCACATGTGCCTTAGTCAATGCCTTCTTTATTTGGATAAAAGATTCCTTGGGTTTAGCAGTCCATTTAACTTCATTTCCCTTCCTGAGCATGGATGTGATGTGTTTCACCAGCTCAGCAAAATTTGAGACGAATCTCCTCAAAAAATTAATCTTCCCCAAAAAGGCCTGAACTTCCTTCTTAGATCTGGGAAGTGACAGGGTCTGAATCGCCTCTACCCTGCTAGGATCAATCCTCACTCCCTCTACTGATACTATATGGCCTAATAGCTTCCCCTCCTTCATAGCAAACAAATATTTCTTGGGATTTAGGGAAAGGCCAAACCTTCGACACTTCAAGAAAACTTTCCTCAGGTGACAATAGTGCTCCTTATCTGACCTGGAGAAGACTGTGATGTCATCCACATAGTTTACCACAAACTGATCTTTCTCCCCAATGAAGGCTATGTCCATGGCTCGCTGAAATGTTTCTCCTGCATTCATCAATTCAAAGGGCATTTTTGCATACATGAATGTGCCCCAAGGAGTGGTGAAGGCCATTTTTTCTCTGTCCTCAGGCATGACTGATATCTGGTTATAACCAGAGAAACCATCAATCATGGATATCCTAGATGCACCAGTTACCCTCTGTAATATGTGTTCCATGTTGGGCAGGGGATAATTGTCTTTCTTTGAGCTCCTGTTCAGGTTCCTCAAATCGACACAAAGCCTAATTTCTCCACTTTTCTTTCTCACCGGGACCAAATTGGCCACCCATTTAGAATACCTCAAGGGGACAATGATTTGGCAATCTAAAAATTTCTTCACTTCTCTCTCCATGACGGGTAATAACATGGGATTTATCTTTCTCAGCTTCTGCCTGAATGGCCTGGCCTCTTCGTTCAGTGGGATCTTGTGCTCAATGACAGATGTGTCATAAGTTTTGAGGTCTTCATAGGCCCATGCAAACACATCGGTGAATTCCTTTAATAACTCAGCATATTCCACCCTTTGTTTATTGGTCAAGTTGCTAGATAATTTGACAAACTTAGGCTCCTCCTGTGTGCCAATGTTGCATTCGGCTGTATCAGCATCTTCATTTGAAACACTACCCTTTACTGCCATAGCATTCCTATCAAGCAGTCTTTCTAAAGGGACTAGTCCCCTCGGAATGTGATTGCTAGGCAGCTGAATAATTTGGTGATCAGCAATTTCATTTAAAAACTCCTCAAGGTGAGGGTCACCTTCCAGGTCAGGATCCTGATCAATGTGAAACACAGAAAATTCATCAACAGATTGGAGAAATTTTTTGATTTCCAGATCATCTTTGAATACCTTCCAATGCTTGACATTGTCCAGTACAGAGGGCCTATATTTTATTTCAACATCATATTCGACCATAGGAAGTAGAGGAACTTTGATCAAACTAGCTGAGATAGCTAAAGAATCAGCTGAAGTATTTTCCCCCCTCGGAATGAAAGAAATGTTAAAAGCCAAGAAGAAATTATCAATCAGGTCCCATACCTCATTTCTGTAATTTCTGAGCCGAGGATTATTAGCACGATAAACATTCCTGACCTATTGGATAATCAATTCAGCATCTCCAAACACTGCCATCTCCCTTATTCCCATTTATTTTGTAGCCCTCATACCCAGAACAAGAGCTTCATATTCTGCCACATTGTTGGTGGTTTCAAATTCCAGCTTGTATGACAGGGCTATGGTCTCTTGACAGGGTGATATGAAAACTACTCCAGTGCCAGTGCCTATACTGGAAGAAGCTCCGTCAAAGAACATATTCCAAACATAGGTGGCCAAAGGAGGTATCTCCTGATTAAGAATGGGCTATTTTCTGATCTGTAAAGGGGTATCAGGGGTTTCAGTGACCTGCAACAAACTAGACCCCAAATCAGTGTCCAGTGCAAAGATGGGATGATTGGTGGGGTTTGCTTCATCACTGACAATATAGGCTAGCTGAGATTCTTTGTACAACCTCCTGTGTTCCCCTCCAAAGACTGGAATGGTGGCATATGTGAGATCCATCTGTAATGTTCCACCAAGTCTTTTAATCCAAGACCTAGACAACAACATGCCAAACTTGGGGGGAACATCAGCTACCACAATATCCATGACCACACTCTTCATTGGCAGCTGAAATAAAGAGACCACCAGGTCTTTTATGACTCCAAGACATTGCACCCTCCTTGAATCAAAAGAGTTCAAATCATGATAATCCTTTGTCACTTCCAGTCCCAACTCTTCCATGACTATTTTGGGCATACGATTGTGGGAAGCTCCTGAATCCATGAGGCAATTATGCAACACTTTATCATGTATGTTCAGGGAGGTGTAGAAGGGAGGGGATGAATCATCTCTATCTTCTACCATGGGACCTAGGACAACTATTGGATTTTCATCTTGAAGGTTCACTAAGTCAGAGGAAGGCTGGGGGGACTCAGATTGTAGTAGTTTAAAGAGGGACCTTTTGAAGTCTTCATTTTTAACTAGCTCTGAGAGGGGGACAGGAATTCTGATCTTTTGAATTTCATGCTCAAAATTAAATGAGGAAATAGGCTTAGGAGATTCCCTTACCTCAGAAACAGGTTCTTTGACTGTTGGCGAAGCATTCTGAGTTTTATTTTCTTTAATAGTGGTTGTTGCAGGTTTAGTAGACCTTTCTGCTATGAGGGGCTGATTTTGGCTGTCAAAGTTTCCTTCTTTCTTCTTTGACCTGAGAGGGTATTTGCTATAGGTGTTGTTGACCTTTTCTCCTTTACCTAACTCATTGATTTGAATATTCATAAGAGATTCTTCATATGCAGACTGATTCAAATGGGGAAAAGGGGAAGTTTCTTCAATACAGTGAATTTCAGGGTCAAGCTGATCTATCTCCTCTCCTTCTTCATGAGAAACTACGTTATTTTGGAGGGGGGTTTGAATCCTTTGATCTTCTCTGTCTTTCCCCCTTTGTTCCCTTGGGAAATCCTAAGGCACATTGTTATTAGGTCTCCTGAAACCTCTACTATCAGCATTCTAGGGATTTCTATACATGGGCTTCCCTTCTAACTCCCACCTTTCCATCTTGGCAGAAAGTGATTTTAGCATTTTAGTTGTCTCGTCTGTCTGAAGGGGAATGGGAGAGGAACTGGATGAGGAGGCTTCAGGCCTCTTCCTGGAAATGCTTCTATCAGCAGTGTTCCTGAGTCGGTCAACAGCCAATATGTTAGATTCTACCTCCATGGTTGCATCCTGCATGTGGGCCAGAGTAGTGGCTCGTCTTTCCCTCAACAGGAGACAGAAATCGGGATCAAAGGCGCTAGCATAAGTGATCTTTGCAGAGGCTTCGGAGGGTTTTATCTCAGCAGGGATTTTATTGTACATTTTATTGAATCTCTTGGAGAAGTTAGAGACAGACTCTCCCTCTTTTCTTTTCAAAGATCCAAACTCTGTCATGTAATACATGAAGTCTTTTTTATCTCCCCACTGTCTCAAAAAGGCATTATCCAAAGCTTCAATCCCATCAATAGATCCAGGAGGCAAGGCCTTAAACCATTTTCTAGCCTCGCCTTGAAGACTATGGACAAAAATCCTCATCCATACGTCTGCATGCATGATAACATTATCATCTGTGAAACTGTAAAAGGCTTCTAGGTGTTCCTCTGTCGTTATGTCCCCCTCGCCTGTAAACTTGGGCAGCTGCTTGAGGTAACCATCTGTTAGGAGGGCATTGAGAGGCTGAGGTAACACAAGGGGAGCGTACCTAGCGGCTATAATAGCCTCCATTCTGGTCATAGGGGGATTTACTCCTGCCATGGGAATATTAAGTGTAGGAGAACTTGGAGGAGAAGGGGTGTGAACAGGGGATACGAGAAATGAGATTCCTAGAGGAAAGGGAAACAATGGAGAATACGAAGAGAGAGTTAAGGGACCTGGATGGGCAGATGCTCAGCTCTGTGCAGTAATAGTAACAAGAGGAGGGGTGGTGAAATCTTATGAGGTCCGGGGTTTGTGCCACGGTACAGCTTCGGGGGAGAGGGGACTAACAAGGATTTCTTCTTCCAATGCTAGACCAGGAGGGGAAAACTCAGAAGGAACACTCCCGAAATTCAGAAAATGGGAAACCTTAGAAACAGGTTTGCTAGGAAGCTGAGAATAAGAAAATGGAGCTTTTACAGAAGGAGGTGGAGAATTACATGGTTCAGCGGTGAAGCTTTCTCCTTGAGAGGCCTTCCCTTTTCTGATAATCACCTCCGGATCCACTTCAAGCGTGGCTAGAGGCAGCTGAGGATGGGACCGCGTGTGTCTGCCGCTGGAAGCCACAACTAATCACAACAGGTTCGCCGCAGTGGAGTCGTCACAATGGAGTCGCCAGGTGCACAGTAGCAATATTCAAGGGCTCTGATGCCTGATGCACCTTCAGAATCAGAAGCTCGATGTCATTCAATCCCAGGGAATATTTTCAACTTCATCCCCGGCAACAGCGCCAGAAATGTTGGCGTCAGAAGTCACTCCTGGATTACAGCAGGAGCAGAGCCCGACACCCATCAATTTATGTCACGATTTGTTTATAAAAGGGGTGATCGAATGGAAGTTAACTCAAAACAATATTGTTCTAACTCCGAAACTAGGCCAGGTATGCATGGGCAAGTGAGATCTTAGTCAAACTTCAGACAGTGAGTTGTAGTAAGGGTGAGTAGGGGGAAGACTTGTATCAGAGATATGCAAAGGTATGTCGTAAACATCAGGTTTCTAACAGACTGTAGGAGAAAGCATCCAAACGCAAGATCTTCTTACATTTAAACGTAGAAAACTAGAGAATACAAGGATGCAACGATAAATCCTTTATCATAACACAATTGCAATAATTCATGCAAATCAGTCGATCATGAACTCCCTCAGTATGAAATGAAAACTTAGATGGAGTAGGAAAATTGTATGTCATAAAACAAGAAATCTTACATACAGATGCATAATCAGAGAGCTAGAATGTTTGTTAAAACTTTACAGTCAGGAGCTTCGCTCTACCATCGATAGATTCCAAAATGGAAAAGTTTCCTACATATACTCAAAGAGAAACACAACAACGAAACTAAGACACTGCATTAAAAACATTGCGTCTGCTTGTCCACTGACAATCTGCACATGCAGTCTCTGAATGGTCATGCACCTATGCCAGACGCAATCGAACTCCTGACAGTCCAGCGAATGAACTGACGTGCTTTTAATTCATCGTCGGACTTTCCATTTATGGCAGAGACGATATCTAACTACCACCAATTGCCTCAATAACTGCTTCCTTGAGACTGGGGACGACCTCAGTCAACTCTGTCTTCTGAGACGTGGCGGTCTCCTAATGGTGCCACCTAGATCAGCTGAACAGTCCTCCTTTGGATGATGCTTCGTTGGACGATTGCGCGGGGACCCCTATGGCAGACATGGATGAGGGTATGATGGGGGTGACAGTGAATCAATGGGAGTTGTGACATCGGATTAGGAATTCCACGGGGTATGGACAAGACACAGACGGGAGAAACATGGAGCGCAGGGGGACAAGTGAATGGTGAACGATGTTGAGGTGGAGGTGACTGGGAGGAGAGACACATACTATGAGGGTGAGTGGATAGGTGACAGGGGAAGAGGGAGGCAGTAAGTGATTTGGAAGAAGTGGAGGCAGACGGAAGGAGGATTTGCCATGTTAACAGGGGGGGAAGGATGGCACAGAAGGTGACACGTCAGGAAGGATGCCCCACATTAATATCCATCATTCTGGACCCCCCCCCCAATTAAATCCAGAAAGGAAAGGGGGGTCCAGAAAAACCTCAGCCATCTATTTTGGCGTTCTGATCACGGTCGTTGGGGAGGTGCGCACCCGATTCCGGACCCCCCCCCCCCTCTGCTTAAAGGTAGAATGGCAGGGGGGGTCTGGAATCCACTCCCGACCGTAGATCTGGGCACATAGATCCTCGCCGCTCATATATGTGCGCTGCTTAACCACAAGCGCATTTGTGCCCCGAACTTAGGGTAAGTGGGTTTTCACCCGCTCCTTCACATTTTTCCCCACTTACAAGAATTGTTGCTAACACCTGTGCCAACAAATGGTTCCATTGTCGGGACTTGAGACTGTGATTGTTGGGAACTGAAGGAAAGAAAGAAATCTTTGTGCGTAGATCTGTTGCCTTAGTGCGCAGTATTCTACTTGACCTGTAAAGCTATGTGCTAAGAAGAGAAGTCAAATCCGAAGAAAAGAGGTAAGAGCTCAAAGCTTTGTGCTCTGATAAAGGTAATAATAGTGAAAAGTTTTAGATTCGGAAGCTTTGTGCTCTATTGAAAGTAAGATTAGTGGATTTTTTTGTTTCAAGAGTATGGGTCTAGGTATGTTTGATAAATGTTATCCTAGTCTGAAAACTAGGGCACATCTAGAAGAGAGAAGGTTTGATATGAGTAGATCTTATAGAAATAATGAAAGATATGTTATTCCTATGCATAGA
>ML785883.1:7194-32578 GCA_009831015.1 Picea engelmannii
CTTGTACTTGAACATTTAAGTGGGGTAAAAGGAGGTTGCCCCCTCGAAGAGGCTTATTATCTGAAATTATCTCTTTTTCAAGGCGTTGAGTACTTTTTCTGAGGTTTTTCTATGCTATATTGATATTTGGTTCTTAACAATCCATAAGAGAGATTTATATGATAACAGAAATAGCGACTCCACTGGGGAAGGATCTTTGATTCTTCCTTAGATTTGAAATTTTCCTTGTTCTTTTGATCTCTGAAATTTTTTTGTAGCTTGTTTGTCTTCCTCATTATTGTTTGGGTGGTCAGATCCCTGATATCTGTGAGATCTAGGCCAGATCTGGGGGTTTCCTGATTTTTTCTCAGTGGTCGTGTCTGGTCTTTTGGCATGAGAGTGATCGATCATTGCCTATATAACTGAAAGAGGGTGACCAATCGCGTTCTACACCATTGCAAACCACGACCTCTTCTGTAGGTGAGCAAAAAAAGGTGTGTAGACTGCAAAAAAAAATCCTTTTTTCGCAAAAAAAATTCTAGTTTTTTTCGTGTGAATTGTAAGGGGCCCTTTTTTTGGAAAGAGAGCCTTTAGAACTTAGTATTTTAAGGTAAATTTCATTATTCTTTCTATGGTATAGAAGAGAAGAAATAAAATTTGCATTTGCGACTGCGACTGCCTCCTAGAGGTGGGATTTTTTCCATTTTTCTTCATATATGTTATGTGATTGGGCTTGGGAGATTGTAGATGATCTATAGTCTATAATTTGACCCTCGAATAGGCCTCTTATTTTCTTTTTGTGTTTCTTAAGTGGATTTGAGGTTTGTTTGGATTTGTTTGTGTGATGTATTTCATTTTTTGTGTTGCTCATATGTGAAATTGGAAATTTTCCATGCCACTAATAGATCTATTTTTGAAGATTTGGGGTTCATTCTTGTATTTCAAGATCTAAGAGTGTTTTGGATTGATGGTTCATTGGAATTGAGTGATTCCTATCTTGTTTTAAATTGAGAAAAAGAAACCTCTTGTTCCTTCGCTTAGATAGTTTTCATCGAAGAAGAAAGATTGCATTTCTTGCATTTTCATTCTTTGTCTTTCTTTGGATTGGAAAGTGTCAAAACACCATTAAAGTTTCATTCCATTACCCTTGAGTAATGAACGACCCAATAAAGAGAATCACTTAAAATAAAATCTATTAGACTCTTTTCATTATAGAAAACCAACACTAAATTAGAATTTAGGGCCTTGGTGCAAGGTTGAGGAGTAAATTCTCCAAGGCCATGAAACTGAACTTAGAAGTCACTAGTGAGAGTATAAATCCATTGTCACAATGAGTGTGTCGAGAAGCTCCTCTAACACAGGAGTTAAGCACGAGGTTGCATTGGAGCAAGTAGAGTGATATACCCTTTATGTTTGTCTTGGTGTTTGCTAGATTGCTTTGACTATTACATGTATGGGGGTCTCAAAAGTGCCATGCCTCCCTAAGAGATAACACTTCTTGAAGCTTAAGCTTAGTTTCCCTACCCATATGTGTGGTCATACCTTCGATTATTCACTCATTCACTGATTTCAAGGTGGTAACCTTACTGGTATTTCCTAGGTAGCTATAGAGGTGATTGTGGGTGGGAAGTGCCTATGGTACCCGGGGAAAATGTCGAACCTCCATTTCAGTTCCCCTGGAGGATGCCCACCTTAATAAAGGGTACTTGCATCATTAAGGGTTGTTACGTGTGGGTTATCATAATTGTTCCTCACACCTTCACTAGCCAATATTTTGGGGACTTGACATCCCTCAGAGGGTTGGTTTTTTGAAGGCCCCCTTTATCCCTTGGTTTTCTTATTGGAACCTAGATTTGATAGGGGTGTGCTCTATGGTGAAGTTTGTGTCTAGTTGACCATAGGCTATTGTTTTGGGGATTAAAACACACTTTTCACTATGGTTGACCATTTTCTTCTCTGGTATCATAGACCTTTTGTTGATTTGTTCTCATTTTTTTTAGTAGTCCTCATATAATGTCAGACATGAGTGGTTTATCCGATATGGGAGGACCTATTCCTTCATCATCTAGTGTTGTAGGAGGAGTCTCCTTAACTCCTTCCTTATCATCCCTTAGTGGGATAGTTACTTCCACTACCATGCCTAGTACATCCAGTTATTCCATTTGGGGTATGCCACCATTTACATATTTTCCTTCCATGGACATATCCAATGTTAGTACACTTGTTGCCTCATCGCAAGTGCCCACATCTGGATTTGTTTCTAGCAGGGGGCAAGGCCTTGGTTTTACTACTGGAAGTGGATTCTCTTCTATCTTTGGTAACTTATAGGTAGCACGGTGATACCAAATGTTAGTTTCCCATTTGGTTGGACTTTTAACCCTGGGCTTAGTCCCACCCCTAGTGTTTTTCTTAATGCTAGGGGGAATTTTTTCTCGAGGGGAACCAATGTCCCTAGGGCTAGTTATATGGGGGAATCAATGATTCCATGTTCCACCAACAGACCCTTTGCATCTAATATTGGTCATGTGTCAGGAAATTATTTTATGAACACCAACCAAGGGACCCCTCCCAAAGGGGACTCTTGTGCTTTTCCTTCATTTAGAAACGTTGGTGCCCCTTTGATGGCCATCTTGAGTATTCATGAATTGTCAATGGGTTTGTCGGTCTAGTTGATGAGAATTTTGAATGTCCCAAATGCTCTTGAATATTCTTTGCCAGTGAAATCTATTCCTCCTCCTTCAGCCTCTTCTGGTGAAAGTTCATCTCCTAGTAACCAGAAGTCTAAAAGGAACAAAAATATGAAGAAGAAGAAGAAGAAGCAAAGACAAAGGGAGAAGTCACCAACCACTGCAATTCATGTTGGAGACGCATTACCAGTCACTACAAGTCACATTGGAGATAAGTAACCAACCATTGAGAGTCATGTTGGGTGCAACACACCAGTCACTACAAGTCATACTGGAGACATGCAAACAACCAATGCAAGTCATGTTAGGGGCATTGATATTCCTGAGAAACCTAGACGAGAAAGATGTAAGCGTAAGTTCCCTTGTACAATTTGCAAGGGAGATCACCTTACTCATTTATGTCCTCTTATTCCAGAGATAAAAAGAGTGTGGTCCATGTCTGGAGGCTCTTCTACTGTAGAACCACCTTTGGTTTCTCAACAACCTTCTCAACCATTGGTTGATGAAGTGGCCACACCGATGCCATCTTTGGTCAATCCCACTCTTCCTTCAGAGAGTGATGTGTCTACAACATATGTTTTCTTCACTACCAGTTCATAACCTTCTAAACATGGGGGCACCCCACTCACCTTGAACATGCTCCCTCCAAGTCATAGGAGTGTTTCCTTCTATTAGAATAGTCTCATTGAGCCTCAACTTCCTTCTTCAGTGCCTTTCCAGATAAAGGTTGAAGCTTATTCAAAAAATATATATTGATGTATATTAGATGAAGGAGCCTCTACAAGCATTTTATCCTCCTAGGCTTGCCAAGCTATAGGTTCTCCCCAACTTATGTTAGCTCTTAGTCAGTTGTTGGATTTTGATAGAAGACCTAGTGAATCTTTGGGGATTCTTTCTCAGTTTTGTATCACATTAGGTGGGAAGACTGTTATGGTCAATATGATAGTGGTGAATGACCCATTATAATTCAATATGCTTCTTCGGTGTGATTATGTATATGTTATGAATGATGTGGTAACTACGCTCTTTCGAGTGATGAATGTTCCTCACAATGGAAACATTGTCACCATAGAATGACATTCATATAATAATCACCATCCTTCTTTTCCATTAGACCATACTATCCCTTTTTATGTTCCTAGTATTCGAGTGGACACTACCCCACCACAGGTGAATTATGTGGCATCATATCCTAAGTGTTCAGTTTCTTCTAAGAAGGATATTTTACGTTCATGTTTACCTTCTTTGGACTTGGTCTCAACAATCGATCATGGGATTCAATAGAAATCTACTGAAACTAGTTAGAAACTCCATGCTATTATGGAATATGATCGGTCTACTCTACCCATATGGTTTATTTACTCTCCTAGTTCGCACGATTTCCTCGATTTCGAGTTGTATTCATATGAGACCATCCTAGAAGACATGGCTTCAATTGATAAGCTGAGGGAAGATGGGAATCATCGAGCATCCATCCTTCCCAATTTGGAACCTATGAGGGTTAACACGATGAGTTTTGACCCAATATTGGGAGAATTCACTGGGGCATTCAATTAAATTCCCAGTATTGACCATTTTTAGCCTTATATTTCTTTTTCTAAATTTGCCACCAAATTCTCTTCTCTTAGTTACCCCGAAGATCAACGTTCTGTACCTCGTTTTTGTCTTGATGGGCATCATCAAGGAGCTACAATAGCTTTCAAAACTACTCACGATGAGTCTCTTCGTACAATGAACTTCAATTCTATGCAGTGTGACCCCAGCATGGTGTGCCACATGTTGTCGACAATGGCTCATGAGTTCTTCGGTGAAAATAAAGATCCTTGGTCAGAGCCTAGAAATGGGTTCTTTTCTGCATAGTCATATCCTAGATAGTTCATTGTACATAATGTACTTTTATATTGTGTGGAGTGTTGTGTTTTTTAAAGTTGTATGTGTGGGTTTGTTAGGTTTGGTGCTTATCATGTTGGTGTTTTGATTCACATTGGTCATGTAGATCTTTTGGACCCTCATCATAGGCACACCCATGGTGAGACCATGAGCTTAGAATTGATTGCATCCATTAATTGTTGTGTCTATGTTAAACTGGCATTTGTTTTTAACATTAAAAAATTTAAAAGCATTCATGTCATAATCATGGAATCCATTCACATCATTTGGATTCATAAGCACTAAATGACCACACACACACACAAGCATGTTACATCATTCCATAAATGGTGCAGTATATAAAATTGGGTTCCATGGCCCATACTGATACACTACATGTCGACCAAGTAATCATATATGTTGTCATACAATACTAGGAAGCTTGTCCTCTAGTCAGCATGAGCCCCATGAGTGTCATGGTAACATACCACTACCCAGGCCAATTTCCTGAGCAACCGAAGGAATGGGTAAGACACACCCATAGTATGGCATTGCAGTCGTTGTGGGATCTCCTCCATTTGCATGGGGGGAACCCCCATGGTCAAACCATCTAGGTTCCTCCGCACCTCATAGAGGTCTTCAACGTCACCCCCCTCTCCCTTGAATGAATCCTCATTATTGTTACAGTGGAGGGATCGACCCCATATAGTAGGTCGTGTTAGTCCCACATATGTGTCAACACAAAAAATTGGTTAGTTATATTGCATTTCCAAAAATATATATTTTTAACAAATCCAAAAACATTATAAAAATTGAAAATGCCAAAAATAATTTTCACAAGTCTTGCCAAGTGGTCCCCACTTCTCTCCAGGGGGGAGTGCGATCTCTAGGTCATGTCGAAAATCAGTGCTCTCGTAAGGGAAGTCCTCAATGGCTACAATATGCTCTCTCCACAATTGCACCTAGCCAAGTCCATAGTAGCTCTCTACCCTAGCATCGTTAACTCGCACCATGTGATCCGTCCATCGCAACATTTTTGGATCACTTGGCCCTGCCTTTGGTACAATCACTTATGGTCTCATAATCAAAATCTACTCCAAGAAGAAAGTGACTAAGATGGTCCCATAGCCAAACTACTTTTGTTTCCTAGTCTTGCATTGTGTCAGTTGATCCTTCATGTTGGTCTTCAATTTGAAGCACCAATCAAATATTGTTGGCTCTAAGCATGCCAAGGCATACTGAATATGCCCTTTTGCAACTAGATGTGGAGTAGTTGAACCTACCACTCGAGTAATGGTAAACAAGATCATTCGTAAAGGAAGATTTGTCACGTCCTAGATATGAAACTTGTTGCTCGTCCTTATGGCCCCTAGGAGGCCATACTCTTCGATATAATCCATGATAGATCGGTCTTCCCCATCAAGGCCTCTTGTTAGTCTCACTGGCAATCCATGTCGTGATAATCTCATAATGAAGTAGATATATTGTACCTTGAAAATCAGTAGGTTTCCCTCTGCGTTGAAGCATTGTTGGTCAAGTTGCCAATATTGGACCGTCATGTCTATCAAGTGAGGTTGAGACCGCATGTTTGAACATAAAAATAATTTTAGTAGTCCCCAGTATAGTAGTGTTGTCAATGTCTATTGGTCACCCATTGCTGCCAAGTGATCGGACTCATGATCGTGTTCTTTCCACTCAATCTTTTTGATCAGAGGTCCTGCACAATGCACACACAAAACCCCATCAACACAATTGGAAAATCCTTGCAAAATTTTCATAGAGATGATATTTTTAGGGGTGGTTGTGGCTGAGTTGTTCACATAAGAGCGATCGGTTTCCACTGAGCCCACTGCCACCCGACAATCAATCGTTGATGAGCCCAAAGACAACCCATGACTACATAGACCGCCTAGATGCGAGCTCTCCCACAAACATTTTAGCCATTAAAATGGAATAAAAAACCAATGAAATGTTAGGAAAGGGACTCAATAATTACCCGAAACTAAGAGTTTGGAATTTCGTTGGTTGAATATCCTGCAATCTGCTCTAAAAGATCTAGCTGGAAGGAGGGTTTTTTGCTCAAGCTCTCTAGTTTCACCAAAGGTAAATATGAAAATGACTTATTTTCACCATAAAGAGGTTTTTCTACCACTTTGGGGTCACTAACAACCCTTTTCACACTACACACCAAGTAAGTTGATTCTATCTTTTTTTATTTTTTGGGGCATTTTTGTCATTTTTAAGAGTTTTCTTCCATGGGATTTTGACATTGGGATCTAGTTTTGACTTGATAAAAAGATTATGGTCACATTTTTCTGGTATTTTGATGACATCCATTGAACTTGAGGTATGTGTCTCAAGTCAACATATAGGGATAGGTTTTCCCCTATGACATCATTCTACATTATTAATTATTCGCTCTACCATCAAAATGCCTTAGGTTCGATCCTGTCAGGTTGTGACCTTAGCCATTTCATTTTTGCACATCGTAACTTGAATCTATCCTCCATGAGCACTCTAGTTAGCACCCTAATTCTCATCTAGTGCCCATGTTGCAATTTTCTATAGGCCTAAGAACCCTCCTATAGACCTACCATGACTCAAAGTTGAGCCTCATCCTTCTCTCTTCATCTATGTTCTGACCATATCATGAAGGGGTTCTTGCTATTTTATGCTACTTTATGGTCACATTTACATTTGTTTCTCATGTCTTGATGCCTATTGTTGCGATGTTTTTTGCCTTGATTTTGCTTACTGCCATTGCAGTCACACTTGAACTCTCGTCACCTGCATTATTTTTCCTTCATTTTGTGACCATCACCCATGGAGAGAACTGCTGCTATGAGTGGACCTCGCTTGCTAGTACCAACCTGCATTCATTTTTCTTAGGTTGTTTCCTCACGCTGGGAACATAGATGCATTTTGTTAAGCCACTCGTTCTCTCCAGATGAGCTTACTTTTAACTCTTTTTATTGTTCGTTAAACCATGAAAATGACACCTTACTAAGATCACTTTTAACTCTTTTTCGTGCTCCCTAAGTTACTGTGAAAAAGACACTTCACGAGTATACTTTTACTTCTTTTCCGGCTCGTAAAAACTAAATGAAAAATACACTATCGAGCACACTTTTATCTATCTTTCACGATCGTAAAATCATTAAGGAGACACTCAAACAAAAAAGAGTGAGGAGTTTTTTTTTACCATTAATCGGTATCTATAAAAGTGGCAGTGTTAGTGATGTCACCCTTGAACATGGCACCTATTTGCATAATTGTCTCATAGTTGGGTTATAGCTTTCCTAGGAGTCATATACCATTCACATATACTCCTACGGTTGGTTACTCTTCCAATAATTATGGAGAGTGCTTAAATGTCTCATGTGTTGTTGCACTATATCAATGGTGCTCTTGAGTCTTACTGCCAAGTCATCATTTTTTCATGCTACATGTTCAAGGGAAGTTAAACCTAAGTTAGCCATCTAATGTCTTGTTGACCATTCGAGTTGGCCATCCCTATGTCAATTATACTTGGTCATTCTATCTCTTCACATCATCTCTCAATGTATGTTTTGTGTCAATTGATGGGGGATACATTAAGGCCCTCTTTTGATAGATATCTTCCTATGAACTTCAACACATTATCTAGGAGAGGGATCTAGAAACCAGTTATACCTTGGAGCTTGTATTCCTTAGTGGTAGGATTCCTCACAATCGACAATGATTTTACATCATTGATTCTTCATTGATTGATTCTACGAGTGTTAGACATCAAATCCTTTATTCACACTCTCTAGATTGTACTAGGTACCTTGGGGTCCATTTTCATCGTTGGTGGATTCCCTCGAGTTTGTTAACTATATACCTCAATCACTAGTAATCAAACAATTTCTACCGTGCTCAACATCAACACACCTATTCGCATGTTGTAGAATTGTACCATTGGGATTTGGGATGAAGACCTTGGGTTTGGGGATATATCATTCATTCATTCTACCCCTCCCAAGTTGCAATGGAGTATATCACTACTATAAGAGTACTTTGAATACTATGGAGGCACTCTCATTGGTTCTCAATGTCTTCCAGCTATATATTATGACATAGATCCACATTGTATTTGATCATGGATATGATATATTTGTTCACATGGATCCACTGTGTACTTTTTCATGGCCATGATCTTGCATTTCACTTCATGGATCCACAGTGTATTGTGTTGGTGGCCATGCTTTTTTTTTCTCTTTCGAGCATGGGTATGCCTACCTCAAGGATGATCTATATATACTTGATGTTTGATTGAAGGTACTACTTGGATTTTTTTATCTCTTAGCTCCCTCCTTATTCTGCCTCACGTTTGTAACCATTATTGTAATGTTTTTTGGCCATTAGTTCCTGTTCTAGCCTCACACATTAGGGGGCATATGTTACAACCTTATTTTCCACCCTAGGGACTCATGGAGGACCCATTGATGCTTCATTTTGAGACACACTTGTCTGCCCTGGATTTCACTTATTTTTTAGGACAATCCCACCTAAGTTGCTTGATAGAGCATGACCAATCACTATATGCACAACTGAAATCCCATGATTGGTCGTTGGATGCATTACTGCCAGCTCATGATGTGTCTGCGACCACATGTTTGCCTTCTAGAATTGGCAATTCACAAGGAGATCAACATTGGGTGAGTTGTTTCTCTTGTGATATGAGCTTGGGAACTCTCAATCTAGTCAATTTCACTAAGTTCTAGATATCTAGAAGCCTCTCCTAGCCTCCTCCACCAATCTATATAAGGAAGGAATTCCATGGGAAAGAAGAGAAAGTATCATTTATAGGTACATGTAGAAATTTCAGAGGATCTCTTCCCCAAGCAATTAGTCTTCATATCAGGTTAGCCTTGCTTGTGTGAGGGATAGCAAGATCAAGGAGTCTAGGAGGAATGCATCATGAATTGAGGTATGACGTGTTGATGTATTTACTATTTATTTTATTTATATAGAGATATATATGGTTTTCCCCTTCCAATGCTTATGTATTCAGTCTTTGATACGTTCTCGTGTTAGATATGATCTTTCCTTGAATAGATTGGATTAGATCTAGGCTAGATCTAATTTTTCCTAAAGCTTAAGAAGATTTGAGCATTGGTATCTATTGTCACTTACATGTAGGAAGCAAATTTCAAAAGCTAAATCTAGATCTTCAAAGTTGAAATAACCAGGATACATAAGGACAACCGCTAGTTCAAAGGTATGTCATTCTATCTTCTTGCTTAAATAGGAGCGAATCTAGTAGATCTAGGGAAAATTGTGTAGTGGTTTATCCTTCTGTCTATCTTGGATCAAGGGCAAATCCAAGGAAGGTATTGCTTATCTATAGGTGATATTTATCCGCTAACACTCATGGAAGAAAATAGCCCTTCCCAAAGAAAATGGAGGATGGGGTTTAAAGAACCCATTCCTCTTTTCAAAAGCACTCACAACAAAAAATGGGTGGAGGTTAATTCAAGGAACTGGGCTATGGGATTAGGTAATTAAAGAAAAATACATTGCACTGGATACAATGGAGGAATGGGTCAAGAACCATGTAAAAAGAGTACAAAATGGTTCAATAATGTGAAAATTAATTATCATTGCTTTCCAAATGGTGGGGAACTTGTTGGTATGGCAAGTTGGAAAAGGTGACAAAGTTCATATTGGACTCGATCCACAGGTGGATAGTAAAGGAAGACACAAATTGTCCCCACAACTAATATTAGAGTCAAGAAACAGAGGATACTATATGTTAAGAAAGGTTGCAAATAGGCACAAACCAAACTTTTGGACACAAGAATGGCTAACTTGGAGGGAGTTAGGTATTAAGGAGGTGTATGTCGTTGAATGGAAATGATTCACATGATTTTTGAAAAATAGTAATGTTAGAATTAGAGAGGAGGATAATCAATTAGTATGGTCCCTAAACTCATCAAGGGATTATGTTCGAAAATTAGGATATAAATCTCTCTTGAAGGAAGGAAAAGAGGAGCACATGTATGGTGGTGGAAATTTCTATGGAAACTAAAAAGTCCAACCAAATACAATTTTTTTATGTGGATGATCTTAAAAAATAAGGCACCCACATGGGACATATTACAAAAAGTAACCTTTGTTGGTCCTAGATGGTGCAACTTATGTCAGAAAGAAAAAGAAACAAATACACATATCATTATGACTTTCCCTTTTACAAAGGAAGTATGGAAGGAAGTGGAGAGGATGATAGGATGCCAAAATGTTTGGGTATGTAATGATATTAAAGTTTCCTTCATTTTGTGTTGTGACAACAAGGATACGAAAAAGATCGAAGCTCTTCCCTTAAACATTGCATGGGGAGTTTGGTTGGTCAGGAATCCAAAACTGTTTGAAGAAAAAGAGACACTAGCATTAAAATGTGTTGTGTAGTCTTTAAACATCCTAAATGCATATCCACAACCTTAGGAGAAACAATAAAATCATGGTCACGCGGAAGAGATAATAGATAAGACCTTTCCTTGGGAATACTTCAATGATGCCTCTCAAGGGACCCCTCCCAAGGGTGGAGCAAGATGGATATTGTATTTATCACAAAACCATAACATTAAATTCAAATCTAGAATTGGGCAGGAATCAAATAACCGTTGTGAGTTGATGGCCCTCAATTTACTAGTTTTGAAACTGGCACAAGAATCATGAGATCCACATGTTCAAATTTATAGTGATTCACTTATTGTTATACAATGGATGCATAAGGAAACAACTTTGAGAAACTTTACGTTACAACCCCTGTTTAATGATGTATAGTGACCACTTTCAACTTTCACACATCTACGGGAATAGGAACATGATAGTGGATGAACTTTCCAAAGATGGAAGATGGAACGAGGAACCTGGATGGTATCATTTCAACAAGAAGGGAACACTTTTGATTATGATCATGAGTCTTGGATATAATTAAATTTTATTATACTTTTGTTTATTGTATAAGCCTAAGAATCAATGTTGGTAGATGACATTAAGTACATGTATATTTATGGTATCTTTTGAGATGATGACAAAAAAAAATTGCTAAAACTTTTGAACACTATCTATAGAGTAGGAAGAAAAAGCATATTAGGTCAAAAGCTATGTTTAAGGCTGAAAGAGTTATTTTGAATGCATATATCATCTTATACATTGTAATTTTGTTTTTATTGATAAAATAAGAGACTTTTTTTCTAAAGAAAAAAATAGTTTAAATTCATTTTAATTTTATATTTATCATTGGATAAACTTAGAGAAAAGAGAGAATCCAAACTCCAAACAAAGTTACAAATAATACTTGATAATAAGTTCAGATACTTGGAAGACAATATTTATAAATAGATAGACAATATGATGGTAGGGTTGGAGACTAAGTTGCAAAAAATGGAGATTAGATTACAAGAAATTAAAAGGCAAGGCCAAGAAAAGAAACAACCAACCCAATAAGGAGAGGTCGATAATATAGAAAATTTTAATCTAAGGAACATGATTAAGTGCTAAAAGAAAAACTAAGCAACAATTTGGCCTAAATAGTCTAGAAGGTAAATCAGATATCAAACTCATCAAAAAGGAAATGAATAACCTCATAGCGTTAGACCATGAGCATAACAAAAAGGTTAAACCTCATAATTTTTGGTTTAAAAAATAAAAGATGAGGACACACTGACAATAGTAAAGAAATAACTATGAAATAAATTACAAATTGAAACAACTTGTCTCATAGAAACAAAGAGGTTGGGAAAAATAATTGAGCATAAAGATAGGTTAATTCATGTTAAGGTAAGATCTAATGACCATAAATATGACATACTTGGTGAAACTCTGAGCTTAAAAGGGTCAGGAATATTTATAATCGAAAGACCTTATTCCAAAAGACCAAGTTGAATTAAGAAAGGAAGTTCAAGAGGTAAAGGAAGTCAAGAAGGAAGGAAAATGGGAAATAATTACGAATTAAAAAAATATTATTGGGGATATAGACCACAAATATAATAATAAATAGGAGTTTGGGACATTATGGATCCTCTCTCATGGCTTTCCATGGAACAAAGGGCCTATGTTAAGATGGAGCATGAGTGAAATTGATATTATATTGCTTGTTGAAACTTGGGAGCATGATGAGTCTAAGGTTCTTAACATAAAATGATTTTTCTTATGGTTAGTATGGAACAAGAGATCCTACTGCAGAGGGGTCGGAGGCATAGATTGTTACATAAAAAAGAACATGTTTCCTCACATTAGGCTTCACAAGAAAGACCCTTTCAATCAATATATGTGGATGGAGATCTCATATATTCATGATAAGAATATTTATATAACAATTTGTTAATTTGTGCCTATTAACTCTACATGTTATAAGAAAAAAAAATCTAGATAAAAATTGTCCGTAAAATGGATTAGAAGAAGATATTTACAGTCCAAGAAATGATGGCAATATCCTCGTGCTAGGATACTTTAATGCCAAAACAAAAAGTAATCAAGATATCATTTTAATCAATGATTCCAACACTAATTGTTTCAAGCTAGATGAGGACCTTGTTTTAGCTAGCAATTACAAAAGAAACTTTGAAGACTTGGTTGATAATTTGTTTGGTACTGAGATAATCAAGCTATGTAGTTCTCAAGATCTTATAATTTGCAATGATCTAATGAAGTAGTTGGAATCCAACCAGATGACTTGTATTCATGGGCTTGGTGATCCAGATTATTTTCGTCACGAAATGAGAGTGGAGATATAACACAAAAATATACAGGGATATTGCAAGAGAGCCAATAATATAACAGAGATATATTAGATATATAACAAGAGGCACATATATACAGTAATACACAATTTCTATTAATGAGCGAAATGTACGAAACTATAAAAATACAGAGTGAAAGACTTGTTAGAATGGTGGCAGCTTATCTCTGAGAAGAGATGTGATGGCTACTCGCATTCACAAGAACATAATTACAATGAGGCTCTAAAGGCCTTTTTAACATAAAGAAAATCCAAAACCTTAAACCCAGAAGATGAAAATCCAACAATTTTGTGGACCCCATTTTGGGTAGTTTGGTGTATCAACTTCTCGAGGGCGTAACTTTGGCATACGATCTTCGTTTGGGGCACACGATAGCTTGTTGGAAAGGTATCATTGAGGAGATTCATTCTGGGGGCTCAATGAGAGCCTTTGGATTTCATTGAGGTGCTCGATCCCAAAAAAAATTCATTTAGGCCCTCAAAATGGTCCCAGAAGTTTAGGAACCGAAAAAATGCTAAAAATAGTAAGTTGCCAGAACACTGTTTTGAGCCAGTTGGAATAGGTGGGTGGCCACTGATATCCACCCGAATCACTTGGTAGCAGTGTCGTAGACTATGTGATATATGATATCCCCATATACAACCAAGTAGTATATTTTGACATCTTAAATGACCATGATCCTAACTCTAATCATAGACCTTTAAATCTAACTCTAAACTTTTCCATGCACAAAAGTCCCATTGAGTAGAATTCTAATAACCAAAAGTAATTGATTTTCGAAAAAAATAAGGATCTTTTTTTAATGATTTAGATAATGAACTAAATCTCCTATCAAATAAGAACAATATTGATGATCTCTATCATAATTTTACGACAACCCTCTCTACTTCCATCAACAAGTTCTCCATCGAGGTGTTGTGTAAAAAGGAAAATAGAATAGCCAACCCTTGATATGATAAATAATGTAAGATTGCTAGAGAAGCCATTATGGATGTTTCTAATGAGTCCTTAAAATCCGACAAGATAAATAAATACAAATCCCTAATCAAAAGGGAAAAATTGGTACTATATAAGTAGAAAACGAGAGAATCTTTTGCGCATATCTAATCTAGATCCTAATAAATTATGGAGGCATATTTTGACTCGTAAAACTAAAGAAAACAATATGATTCCCTCGAGGGACTAGATTTCCTACCTTAAAATATTTAGAATCCCCTAATGTCGTGGATAACATTCAAACCATTTATATAGAGGAATAAGTCTTTTCAATATATGACATAGGATTTGGGGTTAAGTGGCTCACAAAAGGGAAAGCAAAGGACATTGAAGGCTAGCAAGCATAAATATTAAAAATTGAAGGGCATATCCTCATCCCTCACATCCACAATATCTTCAATTTAGCAACCAAGCAAGGCTCCTTAAACCCTGGACTCAAAGCCTCATTGTAAATATTTTTAAAAGTGGGGATAAATACAATCCCTCTAACTATAGGACCATTATTATTAGCCCTCATTTAGCTAAGTTATATGGAATTATTTTGAAAAAGAAGATCAACATATGGCTATGTTAACCCCTAGATTTTCTTGTGCAAATGAAGGGTTAAGATATAGCTAGCTTTCCTCAACCTAGTATTCAGTGACAGGTGCAATAGGTTTCATAGTGATCACAATCCATTTCAAAGGCATGTTCACCAATTTTGGGGAAAGTCGATATTTTTAGTAGTTTTCTTATTTTCTTGGAGCCAAAGTTCTAAAATCCATAAATCAAAGGTGATCACATATTTGGGATCCTTGCAAGCCCACGACGCCAATGATATTTTTCCGAGTGACATGCGAGACACTACTATTTATAGTAGTTGGGGTTTCAGGGATCATATGACAATTCTGAGCAATATTTGGTTTCCTTGTAAAACATCAAGCCCAATGAGACTAATTTCATTGACATGCATGATGCTGTTATTTTTAACAGTGTATGTTTTTATGTGTGCTATATTTGGCATTGATCTCATAGCAATTCCCTTCATTTTTCGTCTTTCCTATTTTTTTGAATTCAAACTGTTGTTTTTGGCATGCCTATATTTAGTAGTGTTATTTTTAGCAGGTATGGGTGCTAAACTCCTAGTTCTAGTGAGAAGTTGGGAACTAATGTGAACTGAGTAAGTAGAAGTTTTTCAGTGTGACATGTGGTGACCATTCCAAGCTTGTCTCATCAACAAAACCCTAGGTTGCCCTCCTTTGGTATATTTGGCAATTCGCTAAATTTTTTTTTGCATGACTCCATTTCTATTTTCAGTGGGTGACTTATCATCATTTTTGGAAAAGGATGTGCATAACTTAATTTAGGTGATTTCCTAATTTCTCTTTTCTAACTTTGGAGGACCAGAAATTCGGGAAATGTTTATTTTTTACTAGGTCAACCTCATTGACTATTTTTTTATGTGAGATGACAATTTATTATTGGACAAGTTAGTTGATTTTAGAATTCTTATTTTTTTAGGTTGTTACAGGATTTTTCCCATGTGACCTTGGGTCATGTCACAATAGAGTGAGACCATATGTAAAAGATAGAACCTACCCTCACACACCACAATGCTATAATAAAATAACTACTTTGAGGAAAGAAGGATAGAAGGAGAGACTTCACACCTTGTATACTACATCTGATGTAGATCCTTGCTCTCCACCTTTGATTTTTCTCTTGATCTCCAATGGTATCAACTTGCAAAAAGAGACCAAGTCTATGCTGCAACAATGTAGTTATGAATTCAAATCATACATATAATGTGCAAAAATTCAAGTATATGAAGTAAACTAACATATATCAATAGATTGAATCAATTTACACATGTATGGAGGGAAAGAGAAATATTTTATTGAAAATAGTATAATTAGGTAGTTACAACCTGACTCTAACCATTGACACTACTTCAAAGCCAACCACCCAGGTTCCTCCATTGGTCGTTCAAGCATCAACTCAACATGATGGCTCTTCCTTGAATGACTCGGATGGGATAGGAACACACTCTACAACCACATATGGGAGAAGAAAGAATGTTGGAAAACAAGTTCTAGATCAGGGGGATGCTACTCAGAGGATCAAGGAAAAAAGGGAAGCTTGCAAATTCGTCAGTATAATCTTGCACCTAAGTTGTCCTCCTCATCCATTCCCTCATAGGTTCCTTTATAACATCCTCAAGGGGTTGAGGTGGTTGTATTCCATTGTGTACGAGCCAAGGGAAGATTGGGAACGAGCCCAACCAAAAACTTCGTTTGAAAATGTGGAATATTTTATTTTTTCATAATTTTTTGAGGGCATCCGTGGGTTGCAAACTAGCAATGTTCAGACATCCGTGGTTTTCACATGGGTGACCCACGGATGTCAACAAAAATGTTGTTTTTTAGATGATTTTGATGAAGAAGGATGGGATTTACGTTTGAAATCTAGGGAAAAGGACTAAGTCATCTCACAAATGCAATTGATGTGGAAATTTGTGGTATAACAGATGCCCCCTAATGTGTGAGGCCAGAAAGGAAATTTATGGCCAAAATACATTATAACTCTGAGAGGAGAGGATGCGTTGAAGTAGATCCAATTAAAGTTCATGAACAGTTGATCCAAGAACAAAAATCATTAGCAGAGATCAAGTAAGAGTATTTTCTTCCCTAGTTGGGCATTCCCTTGCTCAAGAGTGATGTAAGCATTGACGCCAAATCAAGTACACTATTGATCCATGGTATATATGAAAGTATGTATGATGTGCATGGACACGAACAATACATAATGGATCCATGTGATATATATAAAGTAGCAATCATGGCCACGAGGAATACACAATGGATGCATGGAAAAAATAGATCATAGCCACGAATGGATACACATTGGAGCTATGTCTCAAAATCAAAATCAGAGTATATCTGGAACCAATGGAGTGAACAAATTGATCCTCCACAAGTACCAATGTCTAAGGGGTGATACAATATATGTCAGGTAGGAGAACAAAATATGTGATGCTCGTACTTCACCCAAAGTATTCAAAGTGATTTGTCGTGGTATGAGTCTACACTATGTGAATAGATGTGTTGGGGTCAAACACAATGGGACAATGTTTGATTACCGATCATTTATGTATACCATTAACAAATGTGAGAGGACCCACCGATGATGATAATGGGCATCAAGGTACCACGGTACAATATAACAAGTGTGAATAAATGAGATGGTGTCGAACACCTGGTAGAATCTATCGATCAGGGGACATTGATGAATTCCCACTGTAAATAGCGAGGGAACCTACCATTGATGACTGCAAGCCCCAAGGTACCAAAAATAACTCTAGATCCATGTCCCATAGTAAGATGTGTTGAAGTTGATAGGAAGAGATTCGTTGGAAGGAAGTAATTAAGGCATCCTCCATCATCCGACACCAGGGGTAGCAGAAGGCCAATGATTTGGAAGGACTCAGACGAACAGATGGTAAGGACCACACTGAGGTATGACTTCGTCATGCACCATATGGAATAATGCATGGAAGAGACTCTCTGAATAGTATCCAATGATAAAGATTACTGACAAAGATGAGGAATCCACCAATGGGGTCAAATGGAAACCAAGGTACCACACAAATCCCTATGTGTAATTATTATTGTTGATGTCACACACAATGGAAACCGCTCAATCAATGAAAAATGATGGTTTTTCATCTACTGAGTGTAAGGTCACCTATTAATGAAGGAAATAGGCCCAGGGTGCAACCCTAGGTCACACTCTCAGAGCAATATGTTGGATTCAATAAGAGAAGAATTGCCAACAAGAAGTCAATGAGGACCTTTTATACTAGCACGTGTGAGATACAAAGATACTTGTGATGATGAGATATACTTGACTGACACATGAAGGATGACTTGAAAGGTCAGAGACTTTCTGCAAAATGGCCGACTCAGACTGAAACTTCCCTTGAACAAAAGCACGACACATTATGTGACTTAGGCAGCATGGATTATAAACTGGGATACATTCATGATACAAGAGGCATCATCAAACGCTCCATATGGTTGGAAGAATAAACAACCAAAGGATATTATACTAAAAATGATAAAAGTATCCTAAAGCCATACTAAACCCAAAATATTGAGACAGTGACTCAAATATTGTTCCTTTTTCAAGGGAGAAAACACTGTTGCCAACAAAAAGATAGATGCTTTCCCCCCTTCTTTTTAATTTAATTTAATTTTTATTGTTATTAGATCCTGAAAAATAATAAAAGAATGATATAACACAGTGGAGGATACAAGTGTCATAGACAAGAAAACTAGTTCCAAAGCACAAGGAACATACCTATGCTCAATGCAAGGAAGCATGTGCAGGATATGGACACTCAATGGATGTTTCCTCCATGGTTGAGGTGTTGAGTCACAAATTCATAAATTGCAAGGGTAGAAACTGGTAGGAATGCATAAGCAAATGGTTCAACGATGGCAAGTTGAAGATGACTTACGCCTAGAAGCGCGAGCGGTTAATATGTAATACAATTACAACTCAACAAAAATTTGGAAGCCTCATGGGTAGGTTAGCCAACAAGAGATTGAGAGGAAGTCACGAGGCTTCTACACAAAGACATGGTGGGACTAAACAAAGATTTCAAGCCTACTAAAACAACTGCAGCATGGGTGTAAAAAATTCCAGTGAGGTACTAACTAGAACACCCATGGACAGGTAAGATCTATCATTTGTAATGACACCTTTAAAGTAGCTTGAAGGTATGATGTTGAAAACGAATGGGGTGGATCCTATGGAAGATATGTGAATGATACAGAGAAATGCATTGTGTAGGTGGAAATGACCCTATCCTATATGCCATTAAAGAACACAATACATGTTGAAGAATTTGAAAAAGTGTTTTCATACATAGAAGCATACATTAGAGGGCATCTCATAGGTAAAAGGCCAGCAAAATATTGAGAAGAAGATATGAAGCTTCAATGCAAAGTCATGGCAGGACTAAATATGACTCCCAAGCCTAATAGAAAACTTGCAACATGGGCACTAAAATGCAAAGGGGGTCTAATCTAGGGTGTCCATGGAAGATAGGCTCTACCACAAGAATTATGACACTTCTAAACAACAAAGAAGGTTCCATGTCGCAACTTAGTGGGTTCGATCCTAAGGAAAAATGAAATAGGAAACAGATAATGGAAAAATGCATGAAGGGGAAAATCTAACCTATATGCCAGTTTCAAGATCATTACATGTCAGAACGGATCGACATGGAACAAAAATGTACCAAAGAAAATGTCTCCAAAGTCCTGTATATAAGACCAAAAACACTTACCCATAAGTTAATAAGTCCAATATAGAAACCTCTGATAAAAACATGTGCTAAGGGATATAGAACTTGAAAACAAGAAACCATAAAAGTACAATATGTATAGAGGACCACACAACCTTGCAGCTTATGCATAGTAACTCTCCAGGTAGATCCCATTTCTAGGCTTAGGCCAAGGGCTTCTTTGGTAACCAACTTGTAAAGCTTCTAGTTCAAGAGGAGGTTGAAGATCCATAATCATAGCTTCAAGGATAGCCTCATATGAAGGAAAATCAACATCCATGAAACTGGGGCTCGAAACCACACAAATACCAGGGCTCGAGGTCTCACAAATAGTAAGATGAGACTCAAGAGGAAACACCAAATTACTTGGGCCAATAGTGGGAAGCAAGGGCTCCCATGCCGCCATTGGATAAAACACCTGATCAATTGAAGAGACATTGTCTCAAGAAGACAAACATAACTATAAAAATCCCATCTCATGAGAAATTGAACACCGAGGATCAGACTCCACATAATTAACCCATGGTGGGGAAGAGTCTACTTGAACACTAGGAACAAACAAAGGGGAAAACTGAGCTGAAATAAAACTAGGATGGTGATTATCATATGAAAGTTGATCAATAATGCCAATGCTTCTGTTGTGGGGGAAATGCATCGCACGAAAGAGTGTAGACACCACAACCTTCATAGCATAAACATAATCACACCTAAGAAGCATGTTAAAATATAAAGGGTCTGGCACCACTAACACATCGATTAGAATAGTCTTCCCACCTAAGGTAATAGGAAACCGAGGAAGAATCCCTAGAAATTTACTAGGTTTTCTATAGAAAGCCAACAACTCACTAGTAGATGACAGAAGCTTGGGAGAACCCAATGCTTTCCAAGCCGAGGAGGATAAAATACTTGTAGAGGATCTTTCATCTACAATACATCGATGAACGCCTTTCAACATAGGTTCAACCAGAACTGTTATCTGGAAAGGTGCATAAAAAGGAAGGCGAGGCTCCACAATATCATTCTAATCAAAGGAAACCATCCTAGGACTTGGAGGGAGCATACTCAAAGAGAGGTGAATGCCCCCTTGTTCATAAGGTACCGAACTAGAAACACTAAGGACATGGTTAAAAGACACATCACTTCCCAAAAGAAGAGTGGGATCGATCGAAGATTCCATTGGCGATATCACTTCCTCAACCACTGGTTGAATAGGATGTGAAACAAAATGGTCAAGAGACACATCACCCCCCAAAACAAGAGTGGTATCAACCAAATATTGCATCAACATGACCACTTCATCAACCAATGATTGATTATACTGTTGGGAAACCGAAGACGACACAAAACTAGAAGGGCCTTCAGATAAGGACCATGCTCTTCGTGCCATGACAATAGCAGGGCACAAATGAGTAAGGTGATATCCTTTACAAATATTACAAGGGAACTTGGGATTACATCCTATACGTCTAGGCTTCTCAACTGTATCAATGCCCCTAACATGACTTGTAGCAGTTGACGGGTTTCTCCCAGCATGGCTTGAAGTGGCTAGGTGTTGATCTCCAACATGACTTGCAGAGGTTGGTGATGTTTGTCCAGTATGACTAGAAGTGACTAGACTCGTGCCCCTAGCATGACTTGTAGAGGTTTTTGATTTTTGTCCAGTATGAATAGAAATTACTAGACTCATGCCCCCAACATGACTTGCAACGGTTGGTTGCTTGTCATCAACATGACTTGCAGAGGTTGTTGACATGAATCCAACATAACTAGCAGAGGTTGGTTTCACGCTCCCAACATGACTAGCAGAGGTTGGTTGTTGAACTCCAGTATGACTTGCAAGGACTAGGATTTTTTCCCTAGCATGACTTGCAGAGGTTGGGTGATGGTCTTCAATGTGACTTGCATAAGTTGTTGACCTATCTCCAACATGATTAGTAGAGCTTGGTGAACTAATTCTAGTATGACTCACAGAGGTTGGTTGCTTGTCCCCAACATAACTCATAGAGGCTGGTGACAGGTCTCCAATGTGATTAGCATAGGTTAGTGACTTAGTGCCAGTATGACTCGCAGTGACTGGACTTGTGCTTCCAGCATGAATTGCAGAGGCTGGTTTCTTTCCCCTAGCATGACTCACAGAGGCTGGTGATAGGTCCCCAACATGACTAGCAGACGTTGGTGAACTATTTTTCTTACTCTTCCTCTTCCTCTTCCTTTTAGACTTCTAGTTACTAGTAGCTAGACTTTCACTAGAAGAGGGAAAAGGAGAAGGTGTAGACTTTATGGATGCAGAAGGTAAAGGATAAACATACATATGATGCCCATTAAATAAAGTGCTTATTTGATAAGCATCAAGAGAATCTAGGACATTCAAAGTGGTCCACAACCAAACCGATGGTCCTACATTGAACCTAGGAATGTTCAAAGTGGCCATCAAGGTGGCAACAACATTTCCAAAGAAGGGAAAAACACAAGAATCTCCTTAGGTAGGGGTCCCTTAGTTGGTATCCTCAAGAACTTTTTCCAAATTGTTCTTATGCATAGGTTCGTCCCTTGCAGGATTGTTCATGTCCATAAAAGTCTCACACATCAACTTTGTTGAACCAATGGTACAAAAACCTACACCTTCTAGAAGGTAGCTCCACACTTTTAAAAGAAATGCCAAGGGTCCTTCCCAACCAACGAAGCAGGTTGGTCGACCACCCTGAATCAATGATCCAAAAGCGACGATACTGAAACAACCTAAGGCCAACTATAGAAAGAAACACTCCGATACAAATTCCTAATATAAACATCACAAGAAAACAACTTTTCCAAATCTTCAGCCCAGGTGGATAAGGTCCTGAGTCCAAAGCAATGAAAAAGTGGAAAGGGACCTTCCAGACGGAGGCACAGGTTGGTTAAGTCCCATGGACCAATGATCGAAGGAGTGAGAAGTAGTTACCCCAACCTCCACTGAACAACCTTATCTGATGCAAGCACCCATGCCTCGCGGGGCACCCTCCATCAGTACTGAAAAGTGTGATATGAAATTTTCCCTAGGTACCACGAAAAACCCCCACAGTCACCTCTGAGATCCCTAGGAAAAGAAACTAAGGTTACCAACTCATAGTTATCATTCGGGAGGTACAATTGACAATCAGGATCGAACGTATGGGTAGGTTAACTAAACTTAAAATTATTCCAGAGGATTTATGCCATATGGGTTAGTATCACTTTAGGAAAATCCCCCAATATACGATCTCTCCACTACTCTTAGTTAAGCTTTGGAGCGGGTATCTCCTCGACTCTCCTTTATGTGACCTCGTGTTTGACTCCTGTGTTAGAGGAGCTTCTTGGCTATACTTATATGACAGTTGTATTTGAATCTCCCTAACTCAGACTCCTATTTTTTTTCAATGGCCTTGGAGAGTTATCTCTCCAATCCTAATCAAAGGCTCTAACCCTAAAAAAAATTTTGAACCCTAAAAACAAAGTCTACTATATTTTATTTTTTTCGTTTGTTTTAGCGACTTCTTTTACTCAAAGGGTATGCAAGTGCAACTAATGTTGTTTGAGATTCTTGCAAAAATGAAACTTATAAGAACATTGGCAAAGAAAACTTTACACTAATTCTTCAATGAAAACAAGTTTCAAAAAACAAAATGCATGAACAATCCTTCAAACCTTGAAATGCAATTTTTTCCTATGCTAATGTCTTTTTCTTTTTCAAATAACAATGCAAAACAATGCAAAGAAAGAAAGAGACCTAACTAGCAAAAAACTAGGTTTTTTCATTTTCTTTTTCTTTCTACCAAAGCAAGCAACATGCCTAAAGACCCGAGTGCTAGTAAGCAAATTCTTTTCTTGAAATGTTCAGAGACAAGGAATTGAGAGAAGAATGACTAACAAACAAGTAGTTTTGTATTTTATGTTGCTAAAAGAAATGAAATGCAAATGAGATGCAATTTTCCTTTTTCTTTTGTGAACAAAGGGAAGAAGGTAAAGAGGAAGAAAGAAAACAGTCAAGAATCACTGAAACACAACAATCAAACTAGAAACTCAGCCCAGCCACACACGACTGACCTTTCGACCCACCTAAAGAACCTTATAACCAAAAGACTAACCTAACCAAAAACAATATATTTTAGATGATTTCAAAGTTTTCAGATACTTAACACAACAATCAAAAGCAAAAGCAAACCCAATAGGCTCAGATTGTACTAAAGAACCAAACCAAATCCTCCAAAACTAAGAGAAAGTCTAAAAAATCAAGTTTCTTACCCAAATATGTGACTATGTACACTTGGAATAGTGGACATCCGAGGATCATACAAGGGAAAAACACAGATATCCGCGACTCATAAAGGGACAAAGAACAGATGGATCAGTAAAACTTGAAAAAGAAAAATCCAATCCAGAAGGAGGCTTCCAAAAACTTGGAAAAAGTTTCTCGATCGCAAATGCTTTGAAAGGAAATCCTAGAAAACAAGAAAATTTACATAAATCAATGACAACAAAAGACACCCTAAGACTGAACCAAACTAGGAGAAAAGATTCTCCAGCATGGTCTCCAATTCTATTACGATATTTTTTCCCTGTGACCTTGGGTCATGTCACGATAGAGCAATACCATATGTAAAAGACATAACCTACACTCACACACCATAATGCTATAAGAGAATAACTACTTTGAGGAGAGAAGGAGAGAAGGAGAGACTTCACACCTTGTATCCTACGTCTGATATAGATCTTCGCTCTCCACCTTTGATTTTTCTCCTTATCTCTACTGGTATCAACTTGCAAAAATAGACCAAGTCTATGCTGCAACAAGGTAGTTATGAATTCAAATCATACATATAATGTGAAAAAAATCAAGTATATGAAGTAAACTAGCATATATCAATATATTGAATCAATTTACACATGTATGGAGGGAAAGACAATTTTTTTTATTGAAAACAATATAAGTAGGTAGTTACAACCTGATTCTAACCACCGACACTACCTCGAAGCCAACCACCCAGGTTCTTCCATTGGTTCTTCAAGCATCAAATCAACACGATGTCTATTCTTAGGATGACTCAGAAGGGATAAGAACACACCCTACAACCACATATGGGAGAGGAAGGAATGTTGGAAAACAAGTTCCAGATCGGGGGATCGGGGGGATGCTACTCAAAGGATCAAGGAAAAAAGTAAATCTTGCAAATTTGTAAGCATAATCTTGCACCTAGGTTGTCCTCCTTATCCATGACCTCATAGGTTCCTTTATACAATAGCTCATGCAAACACCCCGAACTCCATTAATAACACATAAGAGCTATTTGACAAGTTAGAGAACTATTGTGGTGGTTGGCATATATATTGACAAGTTAGAGAACTATTTGAAAGAACCAGGTTGTGTCAGATTGACTCTCGCTAGTATAGGAATCATCCTTCTACTTTACATTGATGATATTGTTCTTATGGCAAGGAGTCCCTGTGATCTTGACAATCAAATAAAAATCCTCATTGATTTATTCTCTAGTATGGGTATGATTATTGACACTAACAAAATGAAGGTTATGATAATCAAATCCAAAAGTATCACTTACGCTAATTTCATGTATGACAACTACATCTTTGTTAAGAACGAAATATCAATATAGCATAGAAAAACCTTAGAATAAGTACTCAACGCCTTGAAAAAGAGAGAATTTTAGATAATAAGCCTCTTCAAGGGGGCAACCTCCTTTTACCCCACATAAATGTTCAAGTACAAGATGATTCCAAATGAA